>VDFB02338706.1:0-33304 GCA_007258455.2 Sequoia sempervirens | reverse complement strand
TCAACATCGCATCACTTGCAACTCGTTTGGGGACAAGCAATTGGAAGGGAGGACTGCCATGTCCCTTCAAAGAGCTATAATCGGGAGGACTGCTGTAGCCAGCTATTTATTTCCCAAAGGCTAAACAGAGAAATAAGGAATAATTATTAAAAAAAAAATTTTTTTATTGGTAATAAGTTTATTTTATTTATATATATAAAAAAAGTCTTTACAACAAGTCATACCACTTGCATATTAAATGCCGCTCCCCAATATCTACTATTAGTGCCTATCTAGGATTATCAATCCCCTGGCTCTCACCAATCCAACTAATTACATTGAGATGCCTTACTCAAATCATCTTTAGCTTTCCAGCCTCCCAACTAAGAACCGAAAACACCCCAAAGCATCAACTATTTTATATTAAATAAAACACCCATCCATCTAATTTCAAAGTGACCCCTATAATATCATCATCTTTACAATATATTTAGTATTAAACAAAAACCTAAAAACTGCCTTGCAAAAAATTCCTAAGGAAGTTGATCCTCAACTACTTCAAAACTCAGCCACGCTTCACTACTCCAGACACACCCAAAGAGCCTTCCATTTTCCAGTCTTTAATGGATCAGGCATGCTATAAAACAAAATTTTCCAAAAGCTTGCAAAAAAACCTATAAACCTACTTGCCACTTTTGCACCTATTCGCCATGCCTGATTGTCTTGGCTCTCTGTGCTCCTCTTCCTCTGGTCAAGCGCTTCCCTCGAGGGACTTGCTAAGGAATGTTTAACCCCATCTGGCTTGCTACAAACTCGTGGCGCCTTAAAGCCAATTTCAAATTTTCCCACGCTGCTAACTCTTCCATTCTATAGGCATCTTTATCAATCCTCCTTCGCCACCTCACAAACGGGACCACACCCAGCTCTTCCACCTCTTCCATATCCTCAATCCCTTCAGTAATTTTAAACCTGACACTCGAAACTGCCCATTCTAAAAATGAGTGCATTCCCAGCAGCAAATCATTCTCAAAAAGTGAGTGCACTACCCACTTGATAACTTCAAATTCCTCATTCAATTCTAAGCCCCACGCAAAAATCATGGAGGCTATATCCACATTCAGTCTACCCTTATGTTTTGCCTCCATAAAAAAGCTTCAATAAATTATTTATAAAGTTATTTCAATAAATTAAAAGCATAAGATAACTTTATATTTAATTAATTTAATAAAGTGACTTAAAATAAAATAATAAACCATAAAGTCACTTAAGGGAATAAAATAATAATATCTCTAGAAGCTTCTTGGAAAGCATCGAGAAATCTTTATAAGGAGTTGTTGGCCTAGCATTTGAGCATGCTTATGTCTTGGATTATTCTATTCATACCAGTTTGGTAGAAAGCTTGAATGCTTTGCTTGTCTAAGGGTTTGAAGACCCCAGGATACTAGGTTTGATTGTGAAAGATCAACCCTAGCTGCAGATTGTGGAAGATCAACCCTAGCTGCAGATTGTGGAAGAATCCATCCAGGGTTTCTATAGGTGCCTCATTGGAGAGTTTGACAACTACAATGGCTGATGTATTATTGCCCTACTGAATAGGAATTGAATGCAATAGCTGGTTTATTATTGCATTTATCTAAGGAGTTTACACAATTGCAATAGCTGGTTTATTATTGCAATTATTGAAGGATTTGTATTGGAGGTTTGCAGCAGCTGATGTATTGTTGCAAAACAGTATTAAAAGAAATTTATTGCTAGCTGATTTGATTTTGACAAATTTAATGGTCTTTTGACCAAATTTATGGTAGAAAGATAAAATCGATTTTTGGTGACAATTCATTGGTTCTTGGTAAAATTGATTTTAGTTTGATAGCAACTCAAGTTCGATTATTTGGAGACTCTTGGTATTTAATCTTGTTCAATTATTGCTGGCTCATTCAGCATTGAAGATGCAAAAAATAAATATTTGTAGATACGACAAATTCTAGAAAAAGACAAACACAGATAAAGAATATCGAACTAGCTGAAGGTAAGATCATACTTCAGATAAGACAAGGTGAGTATACCATTTGTACCAAATTATTGGCTACCAAGTCCTACTTGATTTCTCCCGGCCGCATCATTAAGTAGACATATTGAAGTCGATAAATATAGCATTCAATATTATTTCCAAGGAGTCGCCTAGAACAAATATTGCCATCAATATTTTATTGGAAGCAACATATATTGGAACACAATTATCTAGACATAAAGCATAATATCATATCAAGTTCAGCCGTGCTCTTTTGAGGTAGACGTGTTTAGTTAGGAAAGGCAGTCGCAACTATTGGCAACAAAGATAGTGTGATTTTTAGAAGATTTTATTTGGTTTCATTGCTAGCTGGAAATTAACGACTTTATGTCTGCACATTGAAGGAGAATTCGAGACTTCCAGGTACATATGAGTATTGTCTAGGCAACATCAAATGATCTATTCAACTTATTGTTGCATTCATTAAGCTACAGGTCTATAATAATTAATTTGTTGTCCATTAAGCATCACTGTAGGTTGCTTTGGTTGGTAGAAGCATCATTATTCCTGTAGGTGTACATTTCAAATATATATTACTGTCACTAAATTGTCTTGGCAGCTGGGCACTGTATTTAACATCATATTCAAGACCGCACTTGCATTAATATCATTACCACATTGTCTTGTTGAATAAGAACATTTGAAAGCATTTGGTACAGCATTGTAATTGTGATCAATATACAAGTGAATTGGAGCTTGCATGACAAGTGTTTGCAAAAATGTCTCTTTGTTATACTGTACAATTACATGAATCTTCAATTACCTTTTAGCTTGGAAAATCAGGAAATTACCTTGTATTGGCATATTTTAATCATTGGCAAATTTAGAAGGGGTCTTAAGAGTCTTTTCATGCATTCTTATTATCACATACAAAAGGGAAACATCAGCTACCAGCTGAAAGGAGGTTGTTTGTGTAATGTGCCTTGCCGAATGTAGACGATAATTTTTTATTTCACAGTTTGACACATGTAAACATTTTTTCAAACAGTTTGCTGTAACAATATTCGTACTGGTAATTTGATTTTCTGTTTGATGTTTTCTTGCTTGAAAGTTGGTAAAATGCATTGAAGACCAAGCTAAACAATGTCAATGTATTCCCAATGAAACCAAATGCAATGCAGATGATTATTTCTGATTTTCAAGTAATATGCAGCTACAGTAATTTTAACAAACAATTGGCATATAGTCTCCAACTCCTTAATACATTGATCCCAAGTAATTGCTAAATTACAATATCAAATCTGAAGATGCCTAGCAATACATGTAAAAATGCATTCTACAGAAAACACAGTATGCTGCAAGGACAGCAATAAGAGACTCCTAGCACAACTTCCAAACTCAATATGAGATATCAAAGGAACCGGGAGATATTGACTGGTTGACTCCTCAAGATAGTCCCAAAACTGTACTAGCTATGCCCCGGGTAAGAAAGACAACCACCAAATTCGATTTCCATCAAGACAAGAAAACGTGCCATCCAGAGAGCCACGACTTTGCCCAGTAAAGTCACCCCTTCAATAATAATTGACCAATAGTCAATACAAGCTATTCATTGGTTGTGTCCAAGGTGATGGAAGACACGTCTTCAATCTTCAATTGTCATTTGTATTTGTCTCTTGTGAATCTCATGGCTTGAAGAGAAGCAGAACTTTGTCTCATCCTTGTCCCTGTGCCACGCAGGATTTAACTATTCCTCAAATGTCTTCTAGCACCTAGCTTGAGTGCTTAATTAAATCGAACCAATGTGAACCTCAAATAGCTCCCATGACTTTGACTTCAACTCCTGACGGCAAATTAAAGTAGAGATACAATCTCCTTGTGCTGATGCAAATTTGTCTTTGTCTCCCAAATTCGCCCTGAGTAATCTTTAATGATAATATCGAAATACTTCCAAGGCAGCTCCTAGCCTGCGATTTGTTTCTTCAACTATTCTTGTCAGATTTTTGTCTTGCTCTGATTGCGTCTCATCAAAGCTTCTCAATCATCGAATGTTTGTCTTCTATTCTTAGACTATAAGCTGCCTTCATCCCACTTGCGTTGGCTTATTCTCATTCCAACCATAAACCCTGATTTGTTTATATTTGTATTTTGTCTTTGGCGGCCCTTGAATATCTTTTAAATTAAATATGATTACGAGATATAATCAATATGCCATTGAATAAAAATGCAATTGTTTCTAGAATCGAACTCCTCTAAATATCAACAATGTCCAATTGCTTATAATATTTCAATAAACCAGATGACTGAAATAAACTTCCTCAACAAGCACACAGGTACCTCAATAGTAAAATATTATTTTCCTTATTTCAAAACTATCACAATATGCAAAGCCTTTAAACATTTTTCTCAATGCTCCCAAATAATCGATTCTCTCAGATTTGGTTGAAGGCCATTAAATCTGCAAATATTCAATCTTTCACAAATGATGTAGCAATACCTTAGCTGCCACAATCAACTCAATGAGGGAAACAATACAACAGCTACTGCACCTGTACGATCTCCACAATGAAGCACAGATTGGACCTCTGGATGAAGCCCACAATAAAGCAATAATTCAGCTAATATTTCACAGCTTCAAAATTCCATAACCAATGAGAGTTTTTGTTCCCAATGGTTGGAAATGGCAGAAACCCTAGCTGGCTCCTTCACCAAACAAGTCTTCAATTCAAATTTCAATTCTTGGATGCCTAGAAGCTTGGCCCGATCTCCTTTTATATTTTTTCACTCCATCTTTAAGAAGCTTCCAAAAAATAATATAATATTTGCACTTTACAAATATTTGAAATGTATCTTAATAATATAAAGTGCAAACATAATATTATAACATAACATTAAAGTTTCCCAAAATAGAAATCAAATATTAAACCTTAGGAAACTCCATATTGCAGCTGAAACCAAGAATAGGAACCAACAACTGATCAAATAACTGCCTCCAAACAACCCCCTAACCACTCTCCTTAGCCTACAAGAGTCAGGAATAGGCTAAACCCTCAGAAACTGATGCTCACAATAATGGGGACATTACAGTCTGCCCTCCCTAAAATTGTTCTTCCCAAGCAATCTCAACTGCAAAGAAAACTCTCCTCCACTTGGATCCCAAGTGAAGATCTGTGTAATGTCCCTACTAACACCAAACAACTCCTGTAACACCAACAATAGCACAACCTACTGAATCTACTCAATCCCATAGCTTTGATGATGAATCTGTTGCATCCACACTGTTAGAAAGTCAATACCTATCGCTTCCCGTTGTGCCACTCTAATACCCCCTATCTCCAAAATGCAACAAGTCTCCAAGTCCTAAATCATATGATAATCATCATGGGAGAACAAAGTAGAAGACCTACCAATCTCGGAATCACCATCTGAGGTCAGAAGTAAGTCATACCAAAGTTGGCTAGAACACCCCTTATTCAACCCACTCCTCTGAGTCATCAAAGACATCATCAAATTGTGTACATGTGGGCTGAAACTGAATTGATGAGCGCAGGTCAAGATGCATTCGAGATGATACCTCCCAGACTGCACCAAGGGAAAACCCGAATAGTCATGTGTACTCCCTCCTATATAGGTCAAGATGCATTCGAGAAGACTCACAACTCGCTGTAGTCGTGTCATCAAGACCTCCCTCAGAAAGCAACTGCAAATGCCCAGAATTACTATGAAAAGTATCATCATGAATGCCATCTGCTCCCTAGAGAGAGACTAGATCAACACCAACATCCAATGCGCAAGACCCAAAAGAAATCATCTCCTCCCGATAAGGCTGATCCAACTCAATCCCTATAGTGCCAATGTAGAATCTATTGCTTGAATTGCTCATGGCACCTGAAATTGCAGTCAAATTTGATATGCCTCTATTATCATCAACCCATTCTATCATGAGTGTTCTCTTGGAAAGGTAAACAATGCCCAACACAGGTGCATAGAAACATATACCATCGCCTGTTAAGCTGTTGGTATGAATAAGGACAGCACCGTGTGACCTACCAATCAAGTCTATGATCGTGCCAAAGGGATCACTACTACCAAGGAATGATAGAAACTTTTCATCAAGCGATCCCCTAGCACCAAGGTAACAATCCCAACTCCAAAACCATAGACTAGAATTAACTAGCAGCTCAAACAAACTCCTCACATGAGTAATGCGCCCAACACCAACTAATTCTACATACCTATCTGACACACGCGACACTGTCCCTGTATCCTAAATGTGAATGCTATGTGAACTCACACTACTATCATCAACATGTGTCTTGGCTGCCATAAGGAATTGAGTCTCTGCTATACATAATGAATCTCAAACTAAACTCAGTTCTAAGCAAAGCTCATTGACACGAGTCTCGGAATCCTGAGCTGTCAACTGAGTACTCACCAAAGAATTCCTAATGCCCTCAAGCTCTTGAGAGAGTTTATCAGCTTCCTCCTCTTTCCTCATCAAGGCATTTGAATAGATCCCAAGAAGGCTAAGAAGGTGGTCACAATTAAAAAGAAGGTGCAAGTAACTCGACTTCAATGCTCCCATACCTTCTTTGATCTCTAGTAAGTTGTCATGAGAAGACCCTACTACAACTCCCTTTTGTCTTCTCTCAAGCTAAACCATCCAAAGGTGATTTTCAATCATCTTATGCATCCTGTCATGATGAGATAAAGCTGGCACGATGCCATCCTCGTTCACTGTCAACTGGTTCCTCAAACTACGTAGACCATGCGGTGTATGTCTAGCTTCAACCTCGCATGAAGAAGCCTCTAATTGTGCCTGATATTCTTTTTCCGCAAAGTCCTGAATGCTCTCATGTTCATCTGCAAGTAGGTCAGCACCAATTCCATTGGTCAAATCAGCAGTGTCCTGAATAGGTGCCTGAAAACAAGAGTTCTCATGCTACTCCCAGTTCTCATCATCATCTCGCTCAATTGAAACATCAGATAATTGCATGCTATCCTCCTGAAAAGAAGATGATACCTATAAACCCAACGAAGGAATCTCTTATTCAACACCTTTGTTCAATCTGCTCTCCAAAGGATCAGCATGTCCATCAAATTCATCATATAAATTTCTTCATACCATAGGTGAAGTGTCACTATCCTTATGCTGTTCAACCAATCTTCTTAACAACCCATGTGCCATGGGTGACACATCTTGCTCACCTTTCCAAACAGCCCATAAGTCATTTGTCACAAGCTTAGAAATAGCATCATCCTCATACAAAGCTGAAGACATGATGGATTGCATGGAAGTAATCATGCTACTAGGATGAACCTCATCAATAACACTCCAAAATATATGAAACATCTTGTGAATGGCATCTACACAATCCATGGATAACATAATGTTTTCAAATCTGAATTTTGCAAATGTTTCAAGTAGTTTTACCCTGTTAGCAAAATAAGGGTTCTTGATGTCATCCAAACCTTTAAAGCTTGCCACCATGATCTGTAGTACTTCTTTCATTATTTGGTCATCATAAGGATCCTTAGGAGCTGTTATCCTCATAATTTCATTGATGCATGAGATTGCTGCAAGTTTTATCACCTCATCATGATGTCTCATAAATTGTGGCTTAGCCAAAGAACATACCTATAATGTCCCCATTTTCATAGCTTTCTCAATATAATTTCTTAGCCTTATTCTCTGAAGGCTAAGTGGTGAAATAAGAAGAAATTAATTAAATTAATTATTTATTAAGTCATCAAATAAATTAAAATTAAAAGGTGACTTTATAATTAATTAATTTAATTAAAGTGACTAAATAAAATATTATTTCATAAAGTCACTAAAATAAAATTAAAAGGGGAATTTATCTTTTATCCCACATTGGCAAGGAAAGTGTTTGAGCTCTCACTAGAAAGTATAAAAAAATATCAAGGGCTCATTTGTAAGCATCCAGATTTGAAATCGATATTTGACAATTCATCTTGTGGAGCCTAGGGTTTCTACAGATTTCTTATTGATCATAAGAAACGAAAACCTCCTATTGATAGCATAACTGAGGGAGTGAAATATCTCTTGAAGCGTTGCATTGTTGGAGGTGGCATTTCAATCATTTCACTTGAGCAAAATTAGTGGCCAAGGGCCAATTTTGCATGATACAAATTTGGAGATTGCTGGAGTTCGTTTGTTCATTGCATCTACATCAGTGGAGGCACAATTTTTCATTACCAGCAATTAGTAATCAGTCTGATATCTTATTACAGCCATTATTACCAGCTTGAGGAGGCCACTTTTTTATCATAGCACAATCATCTTGGGTCAATTTCACCTTCCAACTTAGGTGCACTTCTTGTGAGGTTTCGGTAATGATAATTGATGCTATTTGGAGGTGTTTTAGTGGCTGCTATTATGTAGTGTACCACCACTCTGCTGATTTGTTCTCACTATGATTTTAGGTCTGAGTTTTATGTTTTGATTTATATTATGTCCTTGTGTTTGAGTTTACTTGCTAAGAATGCAAAATAAGAACTAAAGAGCATAAACATGAAGTAACTTCTAAGAAACTAATCAACTGAGATAAATCAAGTAATGACTCATTTTAGAAGCCCAATACGATTTCTTCATTATATAATAGAGTGCATACAACATATAGATTACACCAGACTTAAAGCCAAATATATCTTCTACTAAACTTTAACTTACAGCCAAACAGCACTGTAAATAGTGCTTTGCTACAGTGCCCACCCCAAGTAAATTGCTCACACAACATGAAATACAAACTTCTCCCACCGAAATTTGGATTGGAAGTCTTCTTAGGGTAAGGGCTCCCCCTTTTGAAGTAATTGCAGCCACTATAAGAAGGCGTCTTTTTTCTTTATGCTGATTGAAACCCTCATGAAATGGCGGCTGGCTGTAGGTGCAAAAATCAGCTCCAAAAACCTTCTAAAATGCGAACAGCTCCTTCATAGATGCAAATGGAGTCTATGGCAGGAAAATCCTTTCCAAAAGATCGCTCTAATCACTTCCAAACAGCAATATATGACTCCAAATGAAGCATGCAAATTCTGATCTGCAACTTTAAGGTGGTATTTCACACCATCAAGAAGCTTGAAAACGAAGAACAAAGCCCCACCAGGCTTACCCACTGCTGAAATCAGGAAACCCTAGTTTCCCTCTTCCACAATCTCCAACCCTCAAAGCTCAAGCAACAAAATAACTCAATAACATGAGGAGGGTCGAACTTTTCCTCTTCCCTTTATAATTTCACATTGAAATCACTATTCATTAAAGTGAGTTACTATTCACTTAAGTTATAACTTTTTTCACTTTAGTAATGAATAGTAACTGAAAAAATATAAAGTGACCCCTTTAAATAATAGACACATGGTCCCTAAGCCAGAGAAGGTGAAATAAAAGGTGGAGATCATAATTTTAAGCACAATTATCACGCCAAATGCACAAATTCACCCTGTCACCATACTTCAGATATCAATACTGCAAATTCACGACCAAGTGCCCATTCAAGTGACCCTCTATCCAGAACCATTAGCCTACGAGGATCGACATAATCGGCTAATCCACCATCTCTGATGCTCGCGAAAGAATGGGGACATTACATATTATTTTATTTCACTAGCATTTTATCAGAATAGAGGCAATTTGAAGAAAGGCTCGAATTGTGCTACAGAGGAGATTTTTTGGATGGTTCTTTGATGCTATTTCTTCATCAATCTCAAGCACTTCTAATTCCCAGGTTCTTTGTGATTTGTAGTAGATTTCATTGTCATTTTAGCCCTTTAAAGTTGCTGCTGTAGGTGTCTTCAGAAAACCAGACTTTGGCATTGTGTTGCATCTTCATTTGTAAAGCCAAGAGTCTTGGCTAGTACATCAGCATTGTATTGGAAAGTACTTTTGAATAAAGGAGTCATAAGTTGCATATAATATATTTGATGTATGTCAATTTGAAAGCATTCATTTCCAAATTTTTAAGTTTGTATGCCAACTGTTTGTTAAACTGTTAGTTGGCTGCAGGAGGTTGTTTTCCATGTAGAGGTTATGTATTTGCATTCTATAAGACAAAAGAATTGCATTATCATTCTAGCTGATTGCCTAGATATTGAAGAATTGTTTTGCAAGCAATAAACTTATTTGTAAGCCATTTGAAGACAAGCAACAAACTGAAAACTCAGAAACAGCTAGTTAAGAGGTTGCAAGCGAAGTGTTTGACAAAATTTCTTGAAGCAAACCTAGGCCAGTTTTGAAGGGAATTTTGTAGAGTGGTTTAAGAAGTGTGAATATTGTCATTTTCATCTATTTCCTCTCTAGGTGAAAAATCCTAAAGTGTTAGAAGGTTATAGTAACCAAGATCTTTGTTTTGCATTTTGGTAACCCTTATGAATATTCCTTGACGGCAAAAACTTACATCAAAAGTAGCAAGGGATATTACAATACCAATGAAGTTATAGCAAGTTGCATTGTTTGAGATGGATCTTGTCCAACCTTACATAAACAAGCCTCTAAGTCCTCCAAAGTACTTAGAAGAAACTCCTTTTGTTGAGTTAGATCTTCTAATTTCTTTCCTGCCCTATAAATCCTTTCTTCCAATTCTCTCTCACTCGATAAAGCCATGCTTGTAACTGAAACTCAAACATAAAATGACCCAACACGCTGGCAGGAAACCACTCTGATACCACTATAATGTGCCTTGCCAAATGTAGACGATAATTTTCAATTTCACAGTTTGAAACATGTAAACATTTTGTCAAACAGTTTGCTGTAATGTTATTCATACTGGAAATTTGATTTTTTGTTTGATGTTTTCTTGTTTAAAAGTTGGTAAAATGCAATAAAGACCAAGCTAAACAATGTCAATGTATTCCCAGTGAAACCAAATGCAATGCAGATGATTATTTCTGATTTTCAAGTAATATGCAGCTACAGAATTTTAACAAACAATTGGCATATAGTCTCCAACTCCTTAATACATTGATCCTAAGAAATTGCAAAATTACAATATCAGATCTAAAGATGCCTAGCAATACATGTAAAAATGCATTCTATAGAAAACACAGTATGTTGCAAGGACAGCGATAAGAAACTCCTAGCACAACTTCTAAACTCAGTATGAGATATCAAAGGAACCTAGAGATATTGACTGGTCGACTCCTCAAGATAGTCCCCAAACTATACTAGCTGCACCCCGGGTAAGAAAGACAACCACCAAGTTCGATTTCCATCAAGACAAGAAATTGTGCCATCTAGAGAGCCACGACTTTGTCCAATAAAGTCGCCCCTTCAATAATAATTGACAAATAGTCAATACAAGTTGTTCTTTGGCTACATCCCAGGTGTTGGAAGACACATTTTCAATCTTCAGTTGTGATTTGTATTTGTCTCGTGAATCTCACGGCTTGAAGAGAAGCAAAACTTTGTCTTATCCTTGTGTCCCTGTGCCACACAGGATTTAACTATTCCTCAAATGTCTTCTAGCGCCCAACTTGAGTGCTTGATTAAATCGCACCAATATGAACATCAAACAACTCCCGTGACTTTGACTTCAACTCCTAACAATAGATTAAAGTAAAGATATTATCTCCTTGTGCTAATACGAATTTCTCTTTGTCTCCCAAATTCGTCGTGGGTAATCTTTAATGATAATATCGAAATACTTCCAAGGCAGATTCTTGTCTTGTTCTGATTGCGTCTCATCAAAACTGCTCAATCATTGAATGTTTGTCTTCTTCTATTCTTAGACTATAAGCCGCCTTCATCTCACTTGCATCGACTTATTCTCATTCCAACCATAAACCCTGATTTTTTTATAATTGTATTTTGTCTTTGGCGGCCCCTAAATATCTTTTAAATTAAATACGATTTCCAAATAGAATCAATATGCCATTGAATAAAAATGCAATTGTTTCCAAAATCGAACTCAAAATATCAATAATGTCCAAATGCTTATAATAGATCAATAAACCAGATGAGTGAAATAAACTTCCTCAGCAAGCACATAGTTACCGCAATAGTAAAATATTATTTCCTTATACTATCACAATATGCAAAGACTTTAAACAATTTTCTCAATGCTCCCAAATAATCGATTCTCTTAGATTTGACTGGAGGCTATTAAATCTGCAAATATTCAATCTTTCACAAATGATGTAGCAATACCTCAGCTGCCACAATCAACTCAACTAGGGCAGCAATACAACTACTGCACCTGTAGGATCTCCGCAATCAAGCATAAATTGGACCTCTGGATGAAGACCACAATCAAGAAATAATTCAGCTGATATTTCACAGCTTCAAAATTGCATAACCAATGAGAGTTCTCGTTCCCAATGGTTGGAAATGGCAGAAACCCTAGTTGGCTCCTTCACTAAACAAGTCTTCAATTCAAATGTCAATTCCTAGATGCCTAGAAGCTTGGCCTTATCTCCTTTTATACTTTTTCACTCCATCTTTAAGAAGCTTCCAAAAAATAATATAATATTTGCACTTTACAAATATTTGAAATATAACTTAATAATATAAAGTGCAAACATAATATTATAACATAACATTAAAGTTTCCCAAAATAGAAATCAAATATTAAACCTTAGGAAACTCCATATTGCAGCTGAAACCAAGAATAGGAACCAACAACTGATCAAATAACTGCCTCCAAACAACCCCCTAACCACTCTCCTTAGCCTACAAGAGTCAGGAATAGGCTAAACCCTCAGAAACTGATGCTCACAATAATGAGGACATTACAGTTTGTGAATTGTTTGACGAAATTCCTTAGCAGCAAAAACACAAAATTAAGGTCAGAATTTGCTAGGGACTTTACATTCCTCCATTGCCTATTGGTCTAAATCATAAATGTCATCCTCGGAAAACAATGGAAGCTGCCCCCCCCCACCCTGTCCAATCACTATATGGATTTATCTCATCCAAATAAATTGGATCATCTAATATTTCCTCTACCTTTCTTGTGCGCAATCGAAAATTATATTGCACATAGACAAAGTCATTGAGGCATTTTTCAGCTAGTTTGTTCCTCTTCTTTGTGGGGATGGCCTCAAACAAGCTCCAATTGCGCTCACAATTGGACGAACTACAAGGCTGGCATAAGACACGGAGGGAAATTTTTTGAAGATTTGGGGTTTTTCTACCCCAACTTGTCCACCAAACATCTACAAAAAAAAAAAAGATTTAAAAACTTGTAACTTGTAACTTGTAATTATCAATCTTTGTAACTTGTAAATTTCAAATTTTATACTTGGTGGCTGATTCATCATTGCTCTCTTTACCAGGTCTAAAGAGAAGCGTGCACCCCTTTTTTCCCTATAACCTTGCAATTCATTAACAATGAGGTCTGCCTCCTCAGCTGTGGGTGTCATCCTTTGAATGCAAGTAGTGAGACCCTCCATAACCTCTCTAGTAGGATCTGCATAGGTGCATGAATGGAAGAAACAGGGGTTCAAGAAGTACCCTACTACATGGAAGGGTTGTTGTTGTTGATGGTTCCTCCTCCTATCAATAATCTCCTAAATTGGATCAAACTTGAGGTAGTCCTGTTGTGACCTTTTCACACATCACCCCAGTCAAAATGGGGACCCCTAATTTTTGCTCCATTCGGGTCTTTTGGCTTTGTTTTTCTCTCTGTTTCTCTCTTTTTGCTGTCTACCTTTTTGGGGATGTGCTCGTCTTTAGGTGTCAATTGAAGTTTTGGGTTTGCATTTCTCACATCAGTTTGAGGTGAAATCAAGTTTGGCTATTGAAATCTGAGACTAATATTATTGTCAGGAGGGCTACAAACAAGTTTCCACTAAATTTTCGTTGAATTCTGATAACTTTCTATTTTTAGTAAATGCCAACTTGGGCTTTGTTTTCTTGAGATTTTCAAATTCTGACAATTGCACTGCACTTAGAACATTGTGAGCTACCTACCTACAAAATTTGAGTTGAAATCGACAACTTACTAATTTTAGCAGTCCTGCCTTCGAGGGCCACTTTTAGGGGTTTGCATGTTGGACTTTCAAATGCATGTTTGAGGATTCTTTGTGGGTTTTTCGAGACCTTCGCAGTGATATAGAATGCAAAACGAGATGATGACTTTCAATGATTCGGGCTTCAGAGGCTATTTTTAGGGTTTGTATGCAAGATTTCTCAACACATGTCAGCATAATCTTTTTGGGTTTTCTGAGAGCTTCACAACGAGGTAATATGCAAGCGGAGTCAGTCACTTTTCCAGAACTTGCTATTTTTAGCCAATGCTCGCATGTTGATCATTTTTTTTGGTTTTTCTAGGTTTCTCAAGATCTCTCGGGCAGTGTGACATGCAGACTCATCCGGTAGCTAGTCAGTCACCTTTTCAACCACTTACTATTTTTAGCAAGTTCACTTCGGCAGCTACCCAACACTTCAGAATCACAAACCCGATGACATGCATCAGAAACAAAGTCAAACGGAGGTCATCTAATTGACATGCTAGTCGAATTAGGATTTCCAACTTCAGGACCCAAAATGAGGGGTAAAATGCCAGAATTTTCGAAAACTAGTGTATCCCACTGCAATCAGTATCTTTCAAGCTATCCATGGGTAAAATTTGAAGGCAATCGAAGCACTTACTATTTATAGTAATGCATTCCAGAAACCGGCTATAAATAGTAAGTCAGCATCAAGCGCAAGTGTGAACAAGCAAGTCTACCGATGAGGGTCACATCATTCAAATTTCAAGTCAAAGGGAGTTGTGGAGGTCATGAAATCAAGTAGTTGCTATAAATAGTAAACCACCTCCAAAAACATGCTATAAATAGTAGGATGGCATGAGGCACCAGTGTGAGCAGGTCAAGCAAGTGATGAGTACCCCATGGCATGAATTTCAGATCAAACGGAGTTGAAAAAGTTCAAAAAACAAGCACTTACTATTTTTAGCAGGATCACACAGAGGAATTAGGGTTTCGTAAAATGTAGGGCGAAACACAACAGTCACATAGAAGCGGTATCCAGCCACGATCAACATCCTTCAGGCAATCAACACGCGAAGTTTGAGCTCATTCTAAACAGTTACTATTTTTAGTAAGTTGCTAAAAATAGCAGTTGCATGCAAGCACCAGGAACCAATAGCTCAGCCATGTCACAAGGATCAAAACAAAGTAAAAATCAAGCCTTTCGGAGCCCAAAATCAGCTTGAGATGCAAAAGTTGTGAAACTTTCTAAAAATAGCAGGTTAGGGCAAGCTAAGGGCATCCTCGACAATCAGAAGAATCACCTCTCGAAAATTGCCTCAAGTCTAGAAATGAACTGAAATTCTACTAAGGCATGAAAAATGAAGGCTTGACCTGTCAAATGCACCTTGAAAGCTCAAGATTTGTTTAAGTCTGAAACTTGAGGCTCACCCATGAATATGCGCCTTGGAAGGTTGGGAGACATTTGAAAAAATTTCTAAGTGTCATAAATTGAAAGCTTGACCTCCTATATGCACCTAGATTGAGGAGGAGTTGGCGGCATCAAGAAATTTGTCTAAGGCACCCAAATTGAAAGTGAAGATGGTGAAATGCGCCTTAGCTTGAAAGGCTGAGTCAAAAATTTCACTAAGTATTGCAAACTTGAAGCTTGCCCCCTTATATGCGCCTTAACTTGGAGGGAGCCTTGAAGTTTGTTTAAGTTTGCTAAATTGGAAGTAGCAGACCCCAGATGCGCCTTAACTTGAAGGAGGCTTGAAATTCTACTAAGGCATTGAAATCAAAAGTTCAGACCTCAAAATGCGCCCTTGGAGTGAGAGGAGGATGGAAATTTTACTAAGTATTGAAAACTTGAAGCTTGCCCTACCAAATGCGCCTTAGGAGGAAATCTCACTAAGTGTTGCAAATTGGAACCTCAAGGGTAGAAATGCGCCTAGCATGGGAGGAGAGTCATGAAATCTTCTAAGTACCTAAAACTTGAAGCAAGACCCCTTATGTGCGCCTTGACTTGGAGGAGAAGTTAGAAAAATTTCAAAGTGTCACAAATTGAAAGCTCAAGGTGCTAAATGTGCCCAGCTTACATGGAGATGCTTGGAGTTTTTCTAAGGCATGCAAACTTGAAAAGTGTCATGTCCCCCGAAATAGTAGCATTGCAATACGAAGCATAGAAAACGAGATAAACAAAATACATATCAAAGACATTAACTATTTTATTATCATAATTATAAGTATTCAATTTAATGTTGTAATACCAAAATATAAATATTATCAATCTCATTATAATTATGATTACCAAAATAATATTACAATTATGATTATAAATATAATAGATATTATAATATACATGTCATTAAACGAACATATATTGTTTTAGTAATTACTATAATAATAATAAAGAAATCATAAAAGAAATAGTACTGAAATATGTGACTAAATAAACAAATGACAAATATAAATATTATTATAATCAGTATAATATAATAAATATTAAATAGAGTATATAAAATCAATATCAAAATAAATATAAAATATAATAAATAAATAACAAATAAAATAATAAATAAAATAATAAATATTTAATGGGATATACTAACAGCAATCTTAAAGGCTTGTATTCCTATACTAATCATCCCTAAATGCAGCGATTCCTAATCATCTCCCCTAAAGCCAGCGATCCCTAGCAAGAAGAGATCATGGTTATTAATAAACATAAAGTAGAATGGTCCCACTTATTAAGGAAACAAACAATGAACAAAAGGGTAAGGAAACGATACAAAGACCTACCCCTTTGAGTGATGCGATTCATATCAAAGGGACGTAACCCTTGAAAGAAGAGCTACAGGTGAAAAGCGATGTCTCTTGGCAGATCGGGTATTAAAGAGAAGACAATTTCAAACAATCAGGGGGGAAAAAACAAATCATATAATTAAATCTGAGTATGTCTGGACTGGTGAAACTTATACAGAGCCGATCAGCTTCTCTAGGGATAAATACATAAATCAATACAATCTGAAGCAGCATCATCAAGGGAAACATATTCTAATCGATAGGGAAGCATAGAAGGAAATAATATGGTAAAGCATTTAAGAGCAGCAGCATAGTAATATGATTGTTGTGCATTGGAATATAGAGTCATTTAATATGTCTATATTATTTAATAGGCATACAAGTGTATGTGCATGAATATGGATAAATTTTATAAGGAATAATATGAATAAAAGAATATATGCGAATACTAATATAAGGAAAGAATAATAATTGAATAAGTAATAATATATGAATAATGAATAATGAATAATATAGGAATACTAATTGATATAAGTAAGGAATAATTATATATATATATTTACGATTTTAATATAAAAGTGAATAGATTGATATTTATTTATATATGTTTTTATCCTATAAAGGTAAGGTTGAAGGAAGACGATTAAGGAATAAGGAGACACAATAGTTCAGGTGATGTATTCACTTAGCAATAATATTTAGCATATTTTGAATATAAGAACTAGATATTGTTAATTTGATTATTGATATAATGACATCCTTTAATCTTATCATAATGAGAATTATCATAGGAAATGATGAACTTAAAGAACCATTGGTAAATGAAAATATATTTGATTATAGGCATGAAATAAATCTTGGATGAATGCAAATATATCTGATTGTTTAAAGATTGTCTACTATGTGCTTGTAAACCTATTAGGATGGACGAAACATGGGTGAAGTTGGATTGCCTAAAAACCCCACTTTCAGCCCCTTAGGCCCTAGACAAGGGATTGGGCTTTGCAGCCCCTTAGGCTCTTAACAAGGGATTGGGCTTTGCAGCCCCTTAGGCCCTTGACTAGGGATTGGGTTATAGAAAGATGGGGGTCCCACCTAGGTCTCTGCCCCTTAGGCCCAAGATACGGGATTGGGCAAGAGAAGGTGGTAGGCCTTAGGCCACTTGGACTCTATGGTTCCTCTCCCCTAATAGGACAAGTGTCTTCTGAGGTGTTGCCATGAGTGGAGTATGCAGGTACTAAGCCCCTAGGCAAGAAGGATTGTGATGGACAACCTCTTGAGTTTACATGAGGGCTTCAGGGCGGATCCACCTATTGCACTCCTCTTATGTTTTCATTAATTGATTTATGTTTATGAAGATATTGTGGATATCTAGATATTATTGCTAACAGATATGTGTATGTGGAAATGTTTTTAAATTGGTGAATACAGATTTCAATCTAGGATTATTTCATTAGAGAAACACATTCCTTTTTGGAAAGAAGAAACCCTGAACCTAATCAACAATCGAATTCTAGGGCAAACAAGCAAATACAAGAGCAAGGCTAGGTAAGGGACATTAATAAAAGGATACCCCTTTGATGCACCTTACCTAAGAGGAGTGGCTTATCATTTGATTAAGTGTTGGAAACTAAAAGCTACACCTTTGATATGCACCTAGCCTGTCGGAAGAGTTGGAAAATGTTCAAAGTGTTGAAACTTGGAGTAGCTACCCTCTAAATGCGCCCAACCTTGAAGGAGGAGAGTCGAAAATATTCTAAGGGTTGAAAATTGAAAGTAACACCCAGCAAATGCACCTTAACACAAGAGGGGAGCGGGAAATTTTCTAAGTATTATAAACTGAAAGCTTACTATTCAAAATATGCCCTTGATTGGAAAAAGAAGTCTGAAAATTTTCTAAGTAGGAAAAGCTGGAGGCTTCAAGGGCTGAATGCGCCCAACTTGAGCAAGTGATTGGAAAGTATTCAAGTATGGCAAAATGAAAGTGAAGAGGGTTAAATGCGCCCAAATGCCAAGAGGTAGCTTGAAATTTTTTTAAGGTAAGCTAAAATGGAAGTTCATGCGCCCATGCTAGTGATGTTATTTGAAATTTTTCTAAGGCATAAAATTCCACCTCTAGGGAAAAATACGCCTGAGCTTGAAGAAGTGATGAAATTTTTTGTGGCATGGATGAATTGGCAGTGGATACGTCAGAATGTGCCAGCTTCATGAGATTGAAGAAGATTTTCAAGGAAGAGCAAAGAAAATTCACCCAGATGTGAAGAATAAGAATAAATTTGATTGACAAATATTTTTCTAAGGTTAAAATTCAAAAACTTAAATGTACCCCTTCATTTGTAGACCCATGGATTTCATGCTTTCTGAAGGGAATTTTCTTCTGGGTATCGAACATCTCTGACAAGGAATTGATTTCAAAGTTATCCACAGCTCGCCAAGGACTCCGAGGTGAATATTTTTGATGGGCACCAGATTGATGAATTTCCTAAGGAAAATTTAAGAAATTTTCTAAGGCAAAGAAAGAAATGTTTGTGAAAATAAAATGCCTTGGCTGATGAATTTGAAGTTGATTGCCTAGGTGAATTTTTTCAAATTCTTCATGAGGATAGTCTTCTTGAGCTAGAAATGAATAAAATCAAAGTTGTCAACACCTCGACTGGTGAAATAAATTTCTTGAAGAGGATGCAGTTGAAGTTTACACTTTCAAAAGATGATTTTAAAATGCATCTCTTAAATACACCCTTGAGGATGATGAAATTTGTCTAAGGCATTGAAATATGATGCACAGATGTTATATGCCCCAGCCTACAGATGTTGAAAAATCATGAAGAAAGCAAAGTTTGTTAGAGGAAAAGTGATAGACCCCATCAAATCTAGAGATCACTCTAACCTTGGGAGTCAAAGCATGAAAATTAGGTGAGTGAAGTGAATTTATATTATGAATTGTTTTGATGCTCTTCTCCTTGCTTGTTTTGCAGGGTGAACATCGGGGCCAGAGCGCAATGACTTGAAGCAATGGACCAAGATGATATTATCCACGAGATCTCATTTGCACCCAAAACATGAAAGAAGAAAAGTTGCAAGAAATGGCTAAGTGTTGGAATAGCCTAATATGCACTCAATTCAGAGAGGGAGATGGCGAGGAAAAAGAAATGCTCGAGTCCAAGATAAGAAGACCCTTCAAGATCAGGGGTGGAGAAATAATTATCCTCATGCAGTTCAGAGTTAGAGAATGTCAGTTGAGAAGAGAATCATCGTCGAGCATGAGAAAGAAGTTGTCGCCTTGAAGTCAGATCGAGAATGTGCCTACCATATCCATTCAAGGAGTTGAAGCAATGTTGACCAAACTCAGGCCGTTTGCAGTCGAAGAAGAATAGTGTGAACGCGTTCCCGGATAGGAGTCTTCTAGAAGATGGTGACCATTAATTGCTCTTTTATTGCCCAACTCTTCACGATGGCAGTTTTTAGGGTTAGGGTTTATGTGGTTCGATCTGGGCCCTTCATTGTAATTGAATCTAAGTCATCCACTGGACTTGGCCAGCTATATAAGGGGGCATCCCCCCCCTCATTTGTATCTAGTTAGAATAGCAGAGAAAGAATAGAAAGAGATTGATAGAATAAAAGGTAGCATAGTTTGATAGTTTAGCTTAGACTGAAAAGGAAGGAAAGTCTTCCCTCTGAATACTTTGTAAGAAGTTGTTGTGAACACTTTCATAATAAAAGAGTTTTCATTGATGGTGATCTCTTCTTTGTTATGAGTAGCTAGCGAGGCTTCTTCGTCCTTCCAATTCACGTAGAATCTTGAAGTAGCTTAAAGTAAAGTAGATTTCATTTCATGCAAGTACCTAGTAATTGTGGAATGTGGTGCTTGATTTGAACAAAACTCCGCTTATCCATACCACTAGCGGGCTCGCTGACGATGGGTTCGCCTTGCGTGGTCAACTGGAACATTGTGAAACTTAACTTTGATTACGGTTTATATGTTGGCATGCATCGTTGTGATGGTGTCTTCATGCTAAATCGTGATTTGAATACCTTTGATTACTCCAATGAAGATTGCACCAGTTCTGTGGAAGCTGTCCAAAGCGAGGCAAAGCGGAGCCTAGTTGAGGTCTATGAGAATTGATCGCCATGTCCCACACCTTAGAGTAGATTAGAACCTTCTTATCCCTACACTCATATAAATTCAGTTCATTTCTGGTTAGTGTTAGGAAACTTGTGCCTACCTGCCGAATCATTCGAACCGCGTGAAGCCCTTAATATGCTGTTTGCTATCAACTGCCGAACAATTGCGTAAATCCCCTTGAAATACCAGCAAAATCACATCAAGCTAACTGAGACTATCCAACACCTAGAAGGAACCTTGGAGTCAAACGCATGAACTTTCTCGCAATCTTAGCGTGCTAGACACTTTGATCAAGAGAGAATAGGGTAGCCGTTGACAACTTTATTCTGTGTTGGTGCGGTCACAAAAATCACATCAACAGGTCCCCCTTATAATAATTTCTAATAGCCTCCTTGGCCCTATCCATGGCCTCATAAAGATACCGCATTGGGGTTTTATCCCCATCCACGAAGCAGAGAACTCTAACCAAGGGCTCCAACACCTACAATATAATTTTAAAAATGCAACAAAGATTAGAGTTACAATTTACAAATTTACAATGAAAGACATTAAAAAAAATATTCAATTTGAATTTAGATTCAAAGTTTTGAGGTTACCTTCACAATCTCTGTAGCTCTTTGTGCAAAGAGGACGTCGAAGACAATGCTTGCAACTCTTTCTCCTTCCACCTACTTTGAATAAGTTGAGTCTAGCCATGTTTGACTCACAAACATTTGTTTCAAAATCGTCAATGCACCAAGAATGCTTTGCAACGTTAAGAGAACCGTTGCAAACCTTGTCACACCAGATCTCACCAATTCTCTCCCTTGGGTGTGCTCCCTCATCAGGTGCAGAACCCAAGGGTGATTGTAGATAAATTTTGTGATCCTCCTTCCATCCTCTACAATCGGTGTGACCAAATCTAATTTGTCTATGTCCTCCAAAAGAAGGTCAAGGACATGGGACAGCACATGGTGTCCAAAACATTGTGTGGTGTTTATCTTGGAGGATTCTTCCTGTTGCCACATATGCTGCTGCATTGTCAGTTATGAACATTTGTTGCTACAAGAATGGAAATGTTGATGTTTTCTAATAAATACTTTTGGTTTTCCAATGCAGTGTGTGAGTACTTAGTTGAAGGAGTTTGGGTGGAGAGGTACCTTGCAAGTCATACCTATACCATCCAAGCTGGCCGTACCACTTCCTACAAGACATACACCCTAAATTGCAGACTTTGTTTAATTTGTTGGGTCCAACCTCATGTTTTTCTCTTACTCTCTCATGCCATTTATTGGCTGTACAGATTTTTTGAGCTGGTGAAGGGGTTGTACAAGCTGGAAACTGGTTGTACAAGTCCATATAGGGGTTTGTGAACCCCAACAAGAAATCGCTGCAGTTTTTATTAATCTTTCGCATGTCTTGGAGGCATTTGGTATCATGGAACATCCCAGAATCATCTTGATGTTGAATAGTCTAAGTTTCATGGAGCTTTGATCAGTTGTAGGACTGTTGAATCTGCTGTACCAGATGTACCAACAACATAAAAACCTCAGTTCAGACATATATGCCTTCTATCTCAATCCTCCAAATATCAATTGGGTGTGTGTGGGTATTGATTTTGAGTAGTTGGAGTGCTTATTTTAAATTTTGTTTCAGTTTTGGAGTGTCTTCCATCATTTTAGAGTGTTGCATCAGCTTACAGAGGGGTTGCAGAATTTTCCAGTTTGTATCATACTTGTTTTATCAATTTCATCAAGAGATTAGAGCATCAAAAGATTTTCATCAGCCTATTGTTTCATCTATCAGAGGTATACTTCATGTTGGGTACTTGAATACATTAGTTATCTATGTTGGCTCATTTGGATTGTTGCAGCAATCAAAAATTGTTATCAGAACTTTATACCAACATATATCAGTAGTTTATACTTCCAAAGGATGTTTTGTAATGTGTTTTATGTTATATTGTAATAGCTTCGATGCTAGTACCACCAGTGGTTTCGTATTTGCATTTTCATGTAATGGCACACCCCATTGAATAAGCATGGATAAGGATGGCTTGCCACCTTGTGTGTCTTTCTTGTGATTGCACCCTCCATTGAATAACATAGAAATGTTTTCTTTGAGTCTTTTGCATCAAGCACAATCCACTAAAGAAGTCAATTTTTGGCTGGCTCTACCACCTAGTGTGCTTCCTTGTAATGTCCCACCCCAGGTGGACACTTGCTAAAAGATTTCTGCCTTATTAAAATTGTTTGTTTTTGTATGGGTTTAGTTTTGTTTGAGATTTTCAAAGATATTGCCAGGTAAGCATAATGAACATATACAAATGCTAAGATGATGTAATTCTGATTTATTATAGTTTGTAAATACATGAAGTACTTAAATCAGATCAACATTCCTTGCAAACTCAATATACATCATACCCAGGGTCCATAGCAATTACATACAATTCTGAAACTTAATATCAGCAGGTCTGGAAATAATAATCAGCAATTCTGGAACCCTTGTATCAAACGCCTATCTAAAAATAATAGTTACCCCACCTTATATTAGCTGCGGATTGGAACCTCTAGCCCAGCCGCCTTCATAGAAGATGAAATGATGCTGATAAAGAATGTAATTCAGCCCTGAGTTAACACATCCAGCACTAAGAAAGCAGTACGGCCTTTCAAAGAATAGTACAGCCTCTACTTACAGTTCCCACATGCTGTTTAGAGATGGAGCAAGCAGCAATAAACGTCCTCCATTTCTTGTTCTCTCAATGAACTAAATTCTGCATTACAAACCCCTTAATCCTTCTAAAGATAATTACTTATGATGTGCACAATATGACTCACACATGCCTGAGAAAAAAGCACAACCAGCATTAAAAATATTCAATAATGACAATCTTCAATCTGTTATCAAACCCTTGTGAAACTTCAGAAAATTCCTCCAATGATGCTCAGAGGTGACCTCCATGTGAAGCCACCAAAAACCTGCAACCACTGGGTGATCTCCTCACCTGTAGGTAGCACAATTGAAGAGAGGCTACGTTCTACAAGATTGAAATGACAACAAAACCCTAGGTTTCTTCTCCAAAGCCAAAGCTTCTTCAAAATAGACAAGTGTTGAATGATCCAAGAATGATTTTCATTTGCTTTTGATGCCTTTTATACTCTCCACAATTAGGTTGATTTCTCCAAGAGGCCTTGTAATCATTTAATATCATTAATAATTACTTTTGGATGTGACTTTATATTATAACTCACTTTGGGCGCCTAAGTCATTATTTTATTATTTGACTTATATATCACTTATGACCCCTTTTAAAAATAAAGTCAAATAAACCATATATTATGCACTTTTTTGAATATTAAATTATTATTATTAAAGTTACACTTTAATAAAAATGGCATATCTCCAAAAATACTCACTTTTTTTCGATTCCATCATAACCAAGAGGTCAACCACAGAAACAACTACTCATCTGGGTGCCCTTTCCCAAAATAGAAAGGTTGGCCATTGGCACTCAACTAACTTAGCCTAGCCTAGCCTATAAATAGTAAGTGCATCAAAACGGAACCAGAAAGCTTGGAATAGCTTAGCCTCAAAATATACCAACAATCTGGAGAGGTAAACACTGTCAACTGCCACCTAACAAGCTCATTATCGCCCAAACTAGACTGTCAAATCCACAACACTAGCCTACAAGGGTCAAATTATAGGCTAATCTTACCAACTCTGATGCTTATGAAAAAGGGCACATTACAGTCCACCCTCCCTAAAATTGCTTGTCCCCAAGCAATCTCCACTACAAAGAAACTCCACTCCACCAAAGGTCCAAAGGAAGAACTTCAAAATGTTCCACATCTCTAACCAACACTTGCAGCACCAACATAATCACATTTGCGCAAGGATAAACATCATATCAACTGTCTGACTCATGCACACCAATATTGTGCATCGTAATCCAAACAGTACAAGTAAATCAAAGATGAAATTGCACGCTCTTTGCACACTATACATGTTGTGTAAATCACCAGTAAGCTCTGTTTGGAATCTTGATGCACCAGAAAGATCCCAAACTCTACAATCAATGCTCAGCTAAATGTTGAGATCCCAAATTACTCTGTAAAATGCCCAACTACTTGTCCACAATGCCCACTGGACACAGATTGACCCATGCTCAGAACTACTGTGAACAACTACCACAATGTAGAGCAATCTACCAAACAGAAAAATCCCTGGATCCCATAACCAAAATGGAAGTCTACCATTCATTTTATCCGCTAACCTCCCTCTCATATAATCTTTACCATGTTGAGAATGGTGAAGCAACTCTCTGGGATCCAACCGAACTAACGTGCCAAACTGGTCACCACCTGGATCCCAATGCAACTGGAACTCACATCCATCAATCATGAAGAGGTAAATATATCTTGAAATGTCCAAACCACAACATTCCCCTTCATCCTTTGCAAAACTCCTATGGATGTGTTGACTATCCCACATAGGTGCTAGAAGATATGAAATTGCTCCAAGTCAAGGGAATAATAAAACTCTCCTCCACCACCGTTGTAAAGACTACACACGCCATCAAGCCTACTACCACTACAACCTATCTAAGGACATGTATCTAATGAACATTTTTGAGACAAAGAAGTTGCAAACTCTGCCCGGTGCACCTCAGCATGAAGGTTATATGAACTCTAGCCTAGTAAGTAAGCCTCTAAAAACAATTGATTCAAACACTTACAATCTTTAGTTCCATCTTCTAAAGATGGCAACTCTTCATCCCACAAAAGACAATAGGAATCCCAAGCCAATCCACACCTATGCCTCATCAAGTCATCAATATGTAGACTAAAGGAGAAGTGATGAGCACTCCTTACTAAGTAGTCAAGATAAAATGCTCCTACCTCTATCAATGGTTGGTCATCATAGTTATGGAGATAGGGGATATTAGAGTGGCACAACAGGAAGCGATAGGAATTGGCTTTCCAACTGCGTGGTTGCATCAAATTCACCATCGCAATTTTGGGATTGAGTTGATTCTGCAGGTTGTGCTAGTGCTAGTGTTACAAGGGTTGTTTGGTGATAGCAGGGACAGTACACAGATCTTCCCTTGGGATCCAGGTGGAGGAGAGCTTTCTTTGTAGCCATGATTGCTTGGGGACGAGCAATCTTAGGGAGAGTGGACTGTAATGTCCCCATTTTTCGGAGCTTTAGAGTTTGGAGGGTTAGCCTATCATTTGACCCTCGTAGGCTAATGGGGTTGGTTAGAGGGCCCCTTTTGGAAATGATCAGTGAGTTTTCTCCTTCAGAGTTCAGCGTTGGGTTAAGCCTAGCCTTTGTTTGACTTAGTTTCACATACTTACTATTTATAGTAAGTCAATGGATGTTGGAGAGGGACCCTTACTATTTTTAGTAAGGAAGTTGGATGCATAGTGGATACGTTGGTTAACTCCCAGGTTCAGACGGAATTGCAAAATAACGATTATTTGCGGAGTTATGTTATTTTAATTATTAATAAAGTGATTACTTTATTAATAATTATTTATAAAGTGCACATTCTAATGTTTTATTATGACTTTATTAAAATGGGGCCATTTAATGACAAAAGACAATTATAAAGTATTTTGTTATTGGCACCCAAGTGATAAAATGTTATAAAGTCAAGATAAAAGGGAAAGTAATTTAAATATTAAAAGTTCCCTTAATTAAAGTATGTGGAGATATGTATGTTGAAAGGAAAAATATATCTTTTATCCCACATTGGCTAGAAAAGTGTGTGAGCTCTCCTAGGAAAGTATAAAAGGATCTTAAGGACTCATTTATGGACATCTAGGAATTGAAATGTTTTGAAATGTTTGCTTGGAGAAGGAACCAACCAGGGTTTCTGCATTCTTGTGATCTTTGGGAATGATCACTCCCAATTTTGAGGCTGTAAAATATCAGCTAAATTATTGTTAATTGTGGGCTTCACTCAAAAGTTCAATTTGTGCTTCATTTAGGAGATTCTATAAGTGCAGTAGCTATTGTATTACTGCCCTAGCTGAATAGTGAGATAGCTGGTTTATTATCTCACCATCTTGTTGCAGCAATTGGATTATTGTTACAACTTCATTGATTTGTGGTAGCTGATGTATTACTGCAAATAATCATTGGAGATATATTGGAGATCATTTGCAGATTGGAGGCAACATTGATTAGCATATTTGGAGGTGATTATTGTATGAAAAACATTCTGATTTTTCATCTCAGCAAGGGTCAACCAGCCATGGTGAGAAGTACAATTTTGCTCATTGCTCATCATTAAGACTTCAAATTTTTGTGGGCATTGGAGAAATCAATTCCTTTCGTGCTGGCAATCATTTATATAGCAATTTGGAGGGCCATTGTTGCTGCATTTATTTATATAAAATATTGCTAAGCAAGAAACAGGGGCAGCTACTTTAGGAGATGCGATTTCATGCAAGGAGACTTAATAACATCCAATAAAAGTCAAGGAAAGATATCATTGCATTGGCTGATCATTCCAGACTTCACAATCAAGTTTCTTCATGTTTTTTGGAGTATTTGCATTGTTAAATTAGTTTGCATAAGTTGCTGCTATAGGTAATCATTTCATATCAAACTTGTATTGCATTGGAAAATTATTGTAAAGCCAAGAGTCTTGGCTGCTCATCAGCATTGTAATTGAATTGCACATCAATAAAGGAGTGATAAGTTCCATAGTAACGGTTTGATGTAATGTCCATATTGATATGCTTCAAGTTTGCATTCTAGTTTTCATGCCAAGTGTTTGGCAAATTGTCATATGGCTGTAGGTTCTCATTTTGGCATAAATATTATTATAAGATTTGCATACCAAGTGTTTGTGTGAATGCCACTTCGCTATAGTTGCACATATGCCATCTTAGGTTGCATCCAAAGTGTTTGTTATAATTCCTAGTTGTTGTAGCTGCATATTGCAAGTAGTTTCAGTCATCTATATTGCTGATACCACTGTAAGAAACCCCTGCTGACGGATTCTAACAATCCACAATTTTCTGCCTTTGTATCTTTGTTGACTTGGTTTTCTGAAACAATATTTGATAATTTAAAGAACTTTTCCAGGTAAGAAATAAAATGCATATACAAATCTAATTGCAAAGTGAGAATAATGGAAATGGAAATTTTGACATTATTTTCTGATCTTTTCAATATCACTGTCAAATACAACTCAAAATATCATACCCGGCTTTCAATGTAACAAAGGTAGATCTGAAAATGCATCCACAGCAAACTGGAAACTCATCACAGCCAATTCTGGAAATGACTATCAGCATACAGCAACCTAATAAATGTATATTTGGCAGCCAATCTGATCTTCACCAACAAAATGATACTTAAATGTGACATCTAATGCTCAACTGCTCCAATGGAGTAAGAACCAGCTCATATTCATAGGCGTTTCTGCCCTCATACATCACATGTCCTTGTCAAGAACTTTGTACAGCTGCTGCAGGGTAAAATCTCCTCCTAAAGACTCCACATGGCAATGAAAGAGTGTTGTTGACAGCATATAATTGATCTTCAATAACCCTTACTTCAAGTCTTTTCAGTCTGTAAACAAATATCCTTGAAACTCTTGATAGAAACTCCTCTAAAATACGTTGGAACTGTAGCGTTCCTGTAGTGTTTACTGTAGCAGCCAGCAATAAATATATTCCACAATGAATCGTCAATGCCTTTATAATCTGCAAGTGGATATGCATCAAACCCTTGTATTCCTTGTATTTCTTCTCCAATTTATAAATGGCTGCCAAGAATGAAACTACAGGTCTGCAATTAATTATTCTTCATTAATCTTCAAATCCTTGATATCTTTCACCTTTAGGCACAAATAGAACTCCAGAATGAAAAGCAATAATTTGGTTGATCTCTCACAACATCAAAATTGCAAAGACACTGAAGAGTTTTCATTCTCCAATGTTGTAGATGACTGACCCTTATGTATTTCTACACAGCTCTCATATCAAAAAACACAAGTCATAAAATGTCTTCAAGAATGATTTTGATTTTCTTTTTGAAACCTTTTATATCCTCTCAAGAGAGGTCGATCCCTTAAATGCTTTTTAATTCCCTTTCAAATCCATTTTATGGTTGCACAATAATTTAATAAAAAATCTCCAAAGAGGGCGCCCAAACCAAAGTCATAATAAGTGCTCATTAATATCATTTTAAATGATATATTATGTCTTCCCATTGACTTTATAGATTACTTTAAAATCATAACCAATTAATTGCACTTTCAAGTCACTTAATGAAGGGTCATGGCCCCATCGGACATAAAGTGCTTTTAAAATATTATAATTGCACTTAATAAATAATTATTAATAAAGTAATCACTTTATTAATAATTAATATAACATATCTCCACAAATAATCATTATTTCTCTATTCCTTCTAAACCTAGGAGTTAACCATTATGTCCATTGTGCATCCAATTGCGTTACTAAAAGTATTAAGGGTCCCTCTCTATCAACCACTAATTTAATATAAATAGTAAATCCCTCATTATCTGATCAAACCAATGGTATAAGGGATTGACACTGCAAAAGAAGCCTATTCAGGTGCCTTGCTATAGATAGAAACCCTGACTTTCCTAAAATAGTAAGTTAGCCAAACAAAGTCCAACAAAGGCCAAACCTGAACATATACTGAGCTCTGAGAGAAATAACACACTGATCTCTGCCAAACGGGGACCCTCTAACCATCTAAGTTAGCCTACGAGGGCCAGGAATAGGTTAAACCATCCATAGTCATGGCTGTTAAATTATTTGATCAGAAGTAAATGCACAGAAAATTAAGTCAAAATAAGACAAGATAACACAGTATGTACCCTAGGAAAACCCTCCACTTGAGGGAGAAAAACCCAGCAACAAAGATCTCTCTTATATTTGATGCAACAGAGGCAATTTACAAATTACAGTAATGGTCTAACACAAGACCGATATCTGGCAATAATAAATAAAAAATGATAACTTCTAGATAACACCTGGCAAAAGTTCGCTTTGCCCTGAGAAGTCTTCAAATTATGCTCTGGTAAATTTACTCTTGCTTTTCATCACTGAACTTATCAATATCGCCGATCTCTGTCAAGTGAATCATACGCCTCAGCTGAGTTCGTACTGTTGTCAATATCGCCGAACTGATCAATTCAATAATAAACCTCTGTCAAGTCCGCACTTTTTCATTGGTTGTGTTCGCACTTATCATTGGCTGAGTTCGCACTTTTTCATTGACAAGGATTGAGCTTTTTCTTATGTATTTCTTCCTACTCGAATAACTGAATATATAGATACAAGAGAGTAGATATTAACTTAATCCTTCATGTTGGCCTTGATAAATATTATCCATGCCTCTTAATAGGAGGTCGGTCTTAAAGAATAACCATGCATTAAATCTTCTTATGTCGGCTTAAGAAGATAAACAATAACAATAGGTATAACTTGAATAGCCAACGGCTATCATTCAAGTTTATGTCTATGACGGAGCTGAGCTGGAAGGAGCTACCGAAGCTGCTTTCATTAACACTCCCTCTCAGCTTGGGAGAGAACTTACAGCTGCAACAAATCATCTCCATATGAAGTTCATCTGCCACCGTTGCCTGCAATCAGATATAAAGAGAGATATATCACCTCAAAGTGATATCAACCATCACATGGTTAAGTACTAGTATTCATCACTTGCGTGATGGCATCACCTCAATGTGACTTTCACCATGGCTCTCCTAGAGGGTGAAATACAAGTACAGAAAGATCATCACGGACTCTCTCACGTGATGTTGTCATGGAGTCACACACATGACATCCACCATGACTCTCTCAGAGGGTGGAGACGAGGGCTTTCACCTCAAGTTCTTCCGTCACAGAAGAAAGTGCAATAGTAAGTACGAGTGTTCATCACTTGCGTGATGTTGTCACCTCAAGTGACTTTCACCATGACTCTCTCAGAGGGTGAAACACAAGTACAAGATATGTCATGGAGTGCACATGACATCCACCATGACTCTCTGGAGGGTGGAAACAAGGGCTTTCACCTCAAATTCTTGAGTCCACTTGAGAGAAAATGCATTAACAAGGGATTTCGCCTCGAACTTCTCTCACAGAGAAGAACTCATTAAGCAAGGCTCACTGATACTGAGACTCATACTCAGTCAAGGCTAGATTCTCCACCATACCAAGCTTGTCTCGAAAGTATACAAACTTCATCTTGGTGAGAGGCTTGGTGAGAATATCTGCCCGTCACGCTCCTCGGTGCTAATGTACCTCAACTGTACAGCCTTTCGCAGTACCATATCTCTGATATAGTGGTACTTGATCTCAACATGCTTGGTTCTGTCATGAAACACAGGATTGACAGAAAGCTTCACACAACTCTAATTATCACAATGAATAATGGTGGGCTCCATTGATTGTTCAAACAATCCTGCAAGGAGCTTACGAAGCCACACTGCTTCTCGAGTTGCCATGCAAGCTGCAATATACTCAGCCTCTGCTGTACTCAATGCTACAGAAGACTGCTTCCTGCTGCACCAGGAAATCATAGCAGAACCCAGACTGAAGCAACAACCAGAGGTGCTCTTCCGATCTGTGACACAGCCTGCCCAATCAGAGTCAGTGAATCCAAGTAACTCCAAGTCTGCATCTGAAGTATACTTCAACCCATATCCAACTGTGCCACGCAAGTATCTCAGGATATGTTTAGCTGCAACAAGATGTATCTGTCTCGGATTACACATAAACTGGCTAAGTGCACTCACTGCATAGCAAATATCAGGTCTAGTGTTAACTAGATACATCAAGGATCCAATCAGCTATCTGTACAACGTAGGATCCACCAAATCTGAACTAGCTGCAGCCTCCTTCAGTTTATGAAGATTGGTCTCCATGGGAGTAGACATGGATTTGCAATCCATCATGCCAAATCTCTTAAGTATGTCAATGGTGTACTTCCCTTGATTTAAAATCATACCATCTGACCTCTGCCAGACTTCTAAACCAAGGAAGTAATGCATGAGCCCAAGGTCCTTCATCTCAAATTTAGAAGTTAAATCCTTCTTACATTCAAGAATCAGGTGATCTTCTCCAGTGAGGATTAGATCATCAACGTATAAAACCAAAATTAATGCATCACCATTGATTACCTTGAAGTAGAGATTTGAATCAGCATCATTCTTCAAGAAACCCAGGCTTGATAGATACTGATCAATCCTTTCGTACCATGCACGAGGAGCCTGCTTAAGACCATACAAGGCCTTCTTCAACTTGCAAACGTGTGACTCCTTCCCATGAATCTCAAATCCATCAGGTTGCTCTATGTAAACCTCTTCCTCAATTACTCCATTGAGAAAAGCTGTCTTCACATCCATCTAATGAATCTTCCATCCTCTAGATGCAGCAATAGCAATGATGGTTCGGACAGAAGTGTATCGAGCAACAAGAGCAAAGGTCTCATCATAGTCAACTCCCTCTTTCTAAGAAAACCCTCGAGCCACAAATCTTGCCTTGTGCTTCTCAATGCTTCCATCTGCAGCATGTTTAATCTTGAATAGCCATTTAGAAGATACCACAGACTTGCCCTCGGGTCTAGGAACGATATCCCAAACATCATTCTTAAGAATTGACTGATACTCCTCTGTCATGGCATCTCTCCAGACTTGAAGACTGGATGCTTCCTCAACACAGGAAGGCTCAGATTCTATAATCTGACTCATTAAGGCAACATAATTGGAGAACTTATGTGGCCTTTTGCTTTCTCTGAATGTGCCTCTAGGAGCTGCAAAGTTTTCAGCCTCTTGCATAGTGCGACTAGCCCATAGAGGTCTCTTCCTCCCAATAGCAATGTCCGTAGGCCCATCGGTAGGTTCCAAGGGTTCAACTGGATCAAGATCTTCCTTTGGTTCCATTATCTCCCTCTGAATCTCAGGAGTATGGTCAACCTCCATGTCCTGAGGAGACTCTTCATTATCAATCTCCATATGAATCCCTCTGGATCTCCTGAATGCAACATCTTCCTCGAATGTGACATCCCTACTGATCTCTATCAACTTCTGACTTGGAATGTAAATTTTGTAAGCTTTTGAAGTCTCACTGTAGCCCACAAAGATTCCCTTCTTGCCAGAAGGCTCCAGTTTGGTTCTCTTTTCTTTGGGAACATGAACATAGACAGGACAACCGAAGATCCTTAAATGGCTGACTTTAGGCTTCTTCCCTGAAAAAGCTTCTTCTGGAGTCATATTCTCCAAGATCTTATGAGGGCATCTGTTCTGAACATATATTGCTGTCCTAGAAGCTTCTGCCCATAGGAAGGTTTGCAAATCTTGATCATGAATCATGGCCTTTGCTGCTTCCACAATTGTCCTGTTCTTCCTTTCGGCAACACCATTTTGTTGTGGATTATAGGGAACACAGAGCTCCCTCTTAATCCCTGCATTAGTACAAAAGTTTCGAAAA
>VDFB02338705.1:0-33392 GCA_007258455.2 Sequoia sempervirens | reverse complement strand
TGCATGCTAATTTTCTAAACCCTACTTACCAGTGCCTTATGCATCAACCTCTATGTCTTAACACACATGCAAGTGTTATGTTTTAATAGTGTATGAATTCCATGCAATTGCCATAATATATTTCCACTAGCCTTGAATTTTGGAACAAATTAAACTATATATTTTCCATCTATTTGAATCTTTATTATTGTAATATCCTTAATGATACAATAAAAAAAGTTATTATTAAAGGATTATGGATTAAAATCAAGCATCTCATGTGTTACCTTCTCTAAATACATGCATGGCTAGATAGTTCCTTCATCCTCTAGTTGTATCTCTCATTATGTATTTGGTGCTACTTATGATCCATAACTAGCTCAAAAACATTGGACTATAGGGACCATCATGAAGTGTGTAGTTGTTATTGAATTATTATTGAAGCACACAATTATAGTCAAAGTTTTGATTGAAGTGCTCAATTATTGTTGAAGTTGTGCAAGCTTGTTATTGAAGTTGTGGGAATTTGTTGCTAAAGCTATAAGTCATTTTGGTAGCTTGTAAGATTGACTAATAATCCTAAATGATAATGCATACATCATACAAGCATTAAAATTTGAACAAAAATGATATCATTATAGACACTAAAAAATGTCTTGGTTCGTGAACACCACTTTTCTGCATCAATCTCTCTTCCCAAAATTTGTTGCTAAAGCTATAAGTAATTTTGGTAGCTTGTTAAGATTGACTAATAATCCTAAATGATAATCCATACATCATACAAGCATTAAAATTAGAACAAAAATGATATCATTATAGACATTGAAAAATGTCTTGGTTTGTGAACACCACTTTTCCACATCAATCTCTCTTCCCTGTATAATTAAATAATTTTAATTATTTAATTATTTTCTTTGGTCTCATTTTTCTATTAATTAAATAATTTTAATTATTTAATTAATTCATTTCATTATCTTTATTCTTCTTCTATAACATGCCAATTATTCACACAAGTAAATTTCCTAAGTTTTCACTTTCAAGCAAATAAACTATGTTTCATAACCATTGCTATAAAAATTTCTTTTCCAAAAGAGAACAAATGAATATAAATGACATAACAATTTTCATTCATTGATTTCACTTCCAATATAATATTGCACAAGTTACAATATTTCCCAAAGATTGTACACATAATACATGCATAGCTCAACCAAGCTTCAAAGCAATAGATATAGATAGTCCAGGGATCTCCTTTCAAATCTTGGTTGCCAACTGAGGAGGAGAAGCATCACTCAAGCACTTTTTTGCCAACCACGAACTCAAATGCAGTCCCCTGTATATCTATCATCTGATAAATGGACCTACCCTTCAACGAAGAGATTGGTAGAGTAACCTCGTAGCGACAACCATTTATGAGCTTAGTGTTGTGCCCTACATAGCTAGAACTTGTAAACACTACAATCCTAAACTAGCATGCATAAAAGAAACGGTGAATTGACAGTGGATCTAAAGGAAAATACACTACTTTGGCCAAATTATTCTCACTCGGTACTTCAAGTGATAGTCATCCTATTCACATACACTACCCTAGCTCGATTTAACTTTAGGCCATTATAAACTATGCATAGGTAATTTCCTTCAATAGATAGTCATTAACCTGAGAAATATCTATTCCCTTTTCCAAAACACTATGGTATCTCTACCAATAAAGCATAAGAAAAAGCATAAGTTACCCCCTTTAATGGATATTCTAATTCCAGGTATAAAATACGAGCTTTCTAAGTCTACAAATTAACTTTGCATGAAACAACTTGACAAGCTACTCTCATTTTACCAATCCTAGTAAGTAATACTATAGATGATAATCAATAATTCCTTAATATGGAGTAAGTACAAATACTTATAAGGAAATCATATCAATAAGACTATTCCCTTCCTATAAGCAAAATAGATTATTACTCTATTTTAAACAAACAATACAATTTCCAATTTAAACACACAAGACAATCAATCTTTCAGATAAAAGATAAAACATGAAGATAATATAATCCCATGCTTGTTAATCTCTTATTCCAATTGACTCACTAGATCTCAAGCTTGGCCCCCTCTTAAAATCAACTTAGCAACAAATCCCTCACAAATCCTCTCATTAAAGTTTCCTCACAACAACTCTTAGCAAATTAAAAATCTCTCAATGAAAATATAGTAGAATGGAGCAATGTAATGATGCAAAAAGGAAGTGTATCCAAATGAGGTGAGAATGCCACTTATTTATACCCAAAAACCAACATCTACAAACTACAAATAAGGCTTGTGATATGACATTTCTCAACCTAATACCATTGACTTAGCTTAATAATAAAAAGGTGGCAGATTTCTATCTCAATACTCACTCAAACAGGATAGCAGATCGACTCAATACTTGCCAATAATAATTTGACTAGTTCATAAAGCACATGCTTCAATCTAGAAATCGACTTATAGGCTAAAAAGACTTCTAAAATAAATACAAAATTCATAATATGGTGCCAACTATTCATCACATTTCCTATTTATAAGATTGTTGTTTAAAACAGAGGAATAAGTTAGACTTTATCTAGTTGCATTTCACATAGTCGACTTGGTGCAAGCCAAAGCATCTGACACATCTCAATGCGTCAACCCCCTTCATTATAGTGTTGCTTTATGTTTGACTCAGCACGTTACATTATATAGTGTGCAACACTTTATCATTGTGTTAAATAAACTTTACACAACATATTTCAACTTATGTATTTCCATCACCTATTATCAATAATGATATATGTAGCTTCTTAATAATTTTGAAGTATCATGGCATTACATGTAGCTTAGCATTCATTATTTCTCTATATAATTAATCAAGAGGACATATAATATTCTATAACCGAAACCATTAATTATATATATATGTGTGTGTGTGTGTGTGTGTGTGTGTGCATATATATATAACACAATGAATAGCAGCATTTAACGCTTACATTAATAATAATAATAATATATATATATATATATTACACTTATATACATATATGTATATACATGTATATATATGTATATATATGTATATATATATGTATATATATATGTATATATATATATATATATGTATATATATATATATGTGTATATATATATGGTATATATATATGTATATATATATATGTATATATATATGTATATGTATATATGTGTATATGTATATATAGATATGTATATATATGTATGTATATAGAGATATAGATATATGTATATATATATCGCAGTATATATATTAGATAGTATATGTGTATATATATACATATATATGTATATGTATATATATATACATAATGTATATACATATATGTATATATACATAATGCATATACACATATATGTATATATATATGTATGTGCTATAATATATGTATATATTTATATATGTAGCATACACATACATATATACATATATATGTATATACACATATGTATATAGATAATATGTATATACACATATATATATACACATGCATATATACATATATATATACACATGTATATATACATATATATATAATATGTATATATATATCTATATAAGACATGTATAATTACATATATATATATATGTATGTATGTATATATATGTGTGTATATATATGTATATATACATGTATGTATATATGTGTATATATATATGTTTTATATATATATATATGTATGTATATATATATATAACAGATATGTATATATATATATATATATCCAAATATATATATTAGAGTTTTATATATATTAGCAACAAATAAGTTTGTCTAAATATTTCACTTGATATTCGAATGAATGAGATCAAATTAACATTTCATATACAATATTGTTTGTATATATATATATATATATATATATATTCATGTATATGTACATATACATATATCGACATACTCATATAGGTATTCCCACTTTTCAACACTTACGTGTATATTGACATGTGTATACATATGTATATATATGCATATATCCCAATACACAAACAATTGCTATCTTATCGATAGGTATATATACATGTTATGTATATATATATACATACATATGTGTCTTGATGTCCTCTCGATATCACCATTCCCATGAGCAACCTATTCATGAGCGTGTGTAGGTACGTCTACCTACGTACTCGCATGTGTGTATTATCTCACGTGTATGGGTTATCATTGACATGCATATGTATACATATATATACATTCTATTTATATTTATCTCATCAATCAAGTATAGTAATACGAAGAAGTCACATGCACCAAGCACTAAACACTATCCAAGAATGCCCTTAACAAAAATCAAGATCCTTCCTAATGCAAACACATCACACTAAAGGATGACTTACCAATTCCCAAAACTATGACTTGACTCAACCATTCTATAAGTGAGTGTGTGTGTAAGCTCAATTAGGTTTCATTACAGGTTACTCAACCAAGTTCTTCTCCTAAGTGATACTTCCCCTTGCTTCTGGAGGATTGAATCTAAATCTACATCCAACTTAACACATTTTCATAGTAACCAGTCTCTCATCAAAACAAGCATTTACATTATACATTTCATAGTTAGAATATCAAATTCAATAACTATTCATTCCATATATCCATTCCATTATATAACATCAAATGCAATAAACATTCATTCATAATTTTCCAATGATTTAGATAAACAAAGTGCAACCATATATATATATTTCCCATTCAAAATTCCAAATACATTCACATATGCAATAATTTACCCTAGCATAGTAATACTAAATAAGTAAATGCACAATGGGGTGTAACATACTCCCCCTTGTGAATCATCATCCTCGATGATTTTATGTAGCAACATAAACTAAACAAAGCAAACAAAACATTATTTTTCAAACACTTTCAAAAGCACATAAGACATGTGGAAACTTTTGCTCTATTTCAGCATAGTCTTCCCAAGTGGTAGAATCTTCTGCATACTGGTCCCACTAGACTTTGCACTACAGAACCTATCTATTATGCAAGTGAAGCTTACATGTTTTGATCACCTTGAAAGGATTGACTGTTACCACTCTAGGATCTTGTACCTGTAAAGCATTCCAATCAATTACATGATTATTTCCTGGTATATACTTCTTTAGGTAAGAAATGTGAAAGATGTTATGCATCCAAGTAAGAGCTAGTGGCAACACAATTCGATAAGCTACTGAATTTACTTCCTCAAAAATATAAAAAGGACCTACATAGTGCAGAGCTATTTTGGATGACTTTCCAAACTTGATGCAACTCTTATGAGGTTTAACCCTTAACAACACCTTATCTCCCACTACAAAATTCTTGGGTACTCGCTTTGCATCTGCATAGCTTTTATGTCTATCATTGGCTTCAGCTAGCCTTTGCTTAACAATTCTAACATGTTCCTCCATTTCAACCAACATCTCTAGCCCAAGACTCACCCTATCCTCAATTTTATCCCAAGCTATAGGGGTCTGACACTTTCGGCCATATAATGCTTTGAAAGGAGCCATCTTAATTGTAGAATGATAAGAATTGCTATGAGAAAATTCCACTAAAGGCAAGTAATCTTCCCACTTGTATTGCTAATCCATGCAATACATTCTTTGTAGGTCTTCGAGTACTTGATTCACCCTTTCTATTTATCCATTTGTTTCCGAATGATATGTTGAACTAATATTTAGTTGAGTCCCAAGTGCAGAACATAAGGTTTGCCAAAACCTTAAGGTCACACATGCATCCCAATCTGAGATAATCTTCTCAAGAATTCCATGCAGTCTAAACGCCTCTTGAATGAATTTTCAAGCTATGACAGGAGCTCCATCTATTAGATTCCAAAGTATGAAATGTGCTACCTTAGTAAGCTTGTCCACAACTACTAGAATGACATTGTGCTTATTCTTTGACATAGGTAATCCTTGCACAAATTCCATACTAATGACTTGCCATGGATATAGTAAACCCACAAGATGATGATGTTCAACTTTCACCCTTTGCAACTCTAAGCATCTAGCCACAAATCTAGCAGTGTCCCCTTTCATCCCTTTCCAAAAATATAATGGCTTCACATCAACCAACATTTTTGTCACACTAGGATGTCTAGAGTATGGTGCTTTGTGAACTTCTTTCCACGCAGGATTTCTTAACTCTTCAAAGTTAGGCACATACATTCTTCCCTTATACCTAAGCAATCTGTTGGGTTCAAAGTGAAATCCCTCATACCTTGCATCTTGCGGATTGTTTGTGAGTGCTTGCTTAACTTGCATGTAGTACTCATCCTCCTTTCATTTCTACAACACTTGTCCTTTAAATTTGGTTTGGATTGTCACTATTGAGGCAATATGATGTCTACAACTTAAGGCATTGGCAACCCAATTTTCTTTTCCCTTGATGTAGCTGATATTGAAGTCATAATCAGATATCAACTCCAACCGTCTTCTTTGTTGAGCATTCAGATTAGGCTAGGTAAATAGATATTTTAACCTGTGATGACCGGTTTTCATCTCAAAGGGGTTACCCAACAAGTAATGCCTCCACATATGCAATGCATGAACCACTGCTACTAACTCTAAATCATGCGAAGCATAATTTTTTTCATAGGGTTTCAACTTCCTTGATTCATAAGCTATTACTTTCCCTTCTTACATTAAAACTCCACCTAAGCCTTCTCCTGATGCATTTGTAATAACAGTGAAGTCACCATTAAGATCTAGTACTTCCAAAATTGGAGCAATGGTAAACTTCTCCTTGAGTAGATTGATGCTTCTTGGCATGTTTTTGTCCACTCATACTTCTTCCCTTTCCTTTGCAAGGAAGTAATTGGAAAGGCTATTTTGGAAAATTTTACAACAAAATTCCTATAATATCCTACCAAACCCATAAAACTTCTTCACTTAGAGACATTTTTGGGCACTGGCCATTCTAGCACTGCCTTGATCTTGGCTAGATCGATTGAGATACCATCAACTGAGATCACGTGTCCAAGGTACTGTACTTTCTTTTGAAAGAAGGTACCTTTGGAGAGTTTCCCATACAACTCATGTTCTCTAAGTAGTTGTAGAACTATCTCCAAATGCTTGCAATGATCCTCCTCATTCTTTGAATAAATTAGGATATCATCTAAGAAAACCAAAACAAACTTATCTAGGCAATCCCTAAACATGTTGTTCATTAGGCTCATAAATGTTGTCAACACATTAGTAAGTCTAAATGGTAGAATTGTAAACTCATAATGCCCATATATGGTTTTGAAGGCAGTCTTAAAAATATCTTCATCTTTGATCCTTAAGTGGTGGTATCCATATCATAGATCAATCTTAGAAAACATAGCAGCTCCCTACATTTGATCAAAAAGTTCATAAGTGTGTGGCAATGGATACTTGTTCTTTACTGTAGCTTTGTTAAGCATCTAATAATCTATCCACAAGCACAATGTACCATCCTTTTTCTTCATAAAGATTACTGGCACTCCCCAGGGTGATACACTAGGTCTTATCAATCTCTTAGATAACAATTCATCTAACTATGCCTTAAGCTCCATTAACTCAATTTTTTCCATCTTGCAAGGCACTTTGGAAATAGGTTATGATCTTGACACTATATCAATGGAGAAATCAAAAATCCTTTTAGGTGGTAGTCTAGGAGTTCCTCTAGAAACACATCTGCAAACTTTCATAAAATAGGATATCTTTCCATATCTATCTCTCTAGTTTCCATCATTATGTTCCTCAAGCTTTTCCATCTTTACTGCAAAGAGCTTGCATCCTTTCTTCTTAGCTCTAAGCAGTTACATGGTAGAGATTTGACACAACTTAACTTCCGTAGGTATCCCTTTTAACATCACTTGGTTACCTAAATCATCCAAGCACTCTACTATTTTGGCATGATAGTTTACCTTGGCTCTATGCTTCCAAAGCCAGTTCATTCCTAGGATAACATCATGGGATCCTAAGGGCACTACATAAAGGTTTACCTTCGTAGAGAAACAAGGTATTTCAATCCTAGCTTTGAACAAACATTGTTCCACCATTGCTCTTGTTTGGTTTACATATTCAACAACCCATGACTTTGCCATATAACTAGATTTCCTAGATATTTGCTTTGCTATTCTAGGTGAAACAAAATTTTCAATAGCTCCAATATCTATAAGTATGAAAATAGGAAAACCAAATAAAATACCTAGAGTCTCCATTGGAGTAACTTGATACTCCACTCGATGATCATCCAAGGCAACATGAATCTTCTACTAGAATTTTGTTTGCTGAGAAGGAAGTGGGTTTCCATGAGGTCATGACCCAGAAGGATTATTGGGATAATTTATAGCATAGTGGTCTCCACCACATGTGAAGCATCCTGTTGTTGGTCCTTTCTTCCTTGTGGGTTCACTAGGTTTACTAGCATTGCTTCCAACATTGTTAGCATTTCCACCAATGAAATTATTCCTTTTGTGTTCCCTCCTTTATTCTCTTTCTTTATTTTTGGATCCCTTATCCCCTTGCTTCTAGAAATTTTGCACTCCATCAAACTTCCTTGGAGTTGGTTTAACTTGATCTCTTGTGAACTTCCTATGGTCCATATTCTCTTGACGGATGGAGATGGCTTTGAGCTTCTTCTCTTGCTTAATAGCCTTCTCATAAATTAGGTCCATAGTGGTTGGACCATGAACATCCACTTCCCCACCAATCTGGCTAGTAAGCCCCATAATGAATTTCCTTATGCCAAAATGTTCATCCTTCTGATGCATTGGTACATAACATAATCTAGACAGGTGAAATTTTCCCAATGCTCATTTACTGACATCTCTCAATGTCTTAGATTTTGAAAATCGGTGAGTTTTTGGTCGAAAAAGAGTTGAGGTAGCCATCTTTTCTAGAATATTTCCACAAACTTGTTCCATGTAAGTTTTAGAGAACTAATCCCAAGTTCCATTTTCTTGTTCATCCACTAGTTAGAGGCTTCTCCCGCTATCTAATAGGCTCCCTATATTGCTTTTGTGACCTTAGAATAGTTTTTGATTGTGAAACATTTTTCCATTTAAATCGACCATGCCTTAGCTTTTTCCCCACTAGTGCTACCTTCAAATTTGGGTGGGGTTATTTTCCTCATGTCCCTAGAAAGTTCAGCAGCCATACGCTTCCTATTAGTTTCTTTAGATTAAGAGTGTGATTTCTCATTCTCATGTTCGTGGGTCTAAACATGATCGTGAGAATTCTCTCCCTCATCCTCATTGATAGGGACTTCCTCATTAGTTGGAACTTCTTGTTCTAATTTATCTTTTTCCCTTACTTCTTGCTCAAGATTTCCCAGCCTTGCATTGGTTTTGTGAATGATAGCCAAAATTTGATCCAATTTAGCTTCAACATCCTCCAGACCTTGTCCAACTTCTTGACTCCCTCCAATATTAGTCCTTGTTCTCACCATCCTTGCAAGAAAATGGTTATACCTGAAGGTTCATCTTTATTAGATTTCAATCATGTTCTTACTATATTATGGATAACATTTAAATGAGCATTCATTCACACATACACAAGATTTGAGCACAAGATTTTTGATAAACACATGATTTTTATTATTCACAAGGATCTTAACATCCTTTCAATTTACATAGAGTGACTATTCAAATAGTCAAGTGGAGAGTATCCCTCAAATTCGCTCTCTGACACATAACTCAATGGGGTATACCCCTCATATTTTTTTCATCTCTCATTTGCTCATGTCTATCCCAAAATAGGTAGTAACCTTCAAATTTATTGAATCTGATACATAGCTATGGGGAACATAACCCTCTAATTCATTACTTGAGGAAATTACAATCAATTTTGACATAGGAAGGACTCTAGGGTCTCTAAATATGAATGCTGGATTGACACTCCCTTCCAAGGGCATATCCCTAGAAAGTGACAAGGAATCAGACTTTGTTGGTGAAATTAGAGGTAGATAGTTGAAATTCACCTTTTCCTTCATCCTTCTCTTTACTTCACTAATCTAAGAAAGAGCGTGACTGAAAGTTTCAGTATCGCTTAATCAAACAACATTATCATAGTTGGTACCCTCTATCGTATGAACAATGGCCTCTTAGCACTCATTCTCGATTACTGAATTTCTTGTAGTTAACCTGAGATGCACCATCTTGGCACAAGAAATTCCAAACATTAGTCTCATTCAATGTTGGATGGAAAGTATGGCTAGCACATAGGTTCTAGAGCTAAACTTGGTAACTCTAATACCATGTGTAATATGCCAATTGTTCATGCAAGTAATTTTCCTAAGTTTTCACTTTCAAGCAAATAAACTATGTTTCATAACCATTTCTATTAAAAAATTATTGTCCAAAAGAGAACAAATGAACATAAATGACATAACAATTTCCATTCATTGATTTCATTTCCAATATAATATTTGCACAAGTTACAATATTTCCAAAGATTGTATACAAGAGACATACACAGCTCAACTAAATTTCAAAGCAATAGATATAGACAGTCCAAGAATCTCCTTTCAAATCTCGGTCGCTAGTTTAGGAGGAGAAGAATCATTCAAGATATTTTTTTCCAACCACATACTCAAATGTGGTCCCCCACACATCTATCATATGATATATGGCCCTACCCTTTGACAAAGAGATTGGTGGAGGAACTTTGTAATGACAACCACTATGAGCTTAGTGTTGTGCCCTACATAACTAGAACTTGTAAACACTACAATCCTGAACTAGCATGCATAAAAGGAACACGATGAATTAAAAGTGGAGCCAAAGGAAAATACACTACTTTGGCCAAAATACTCTCACTCAGTACTTTGAGTGACAGTCATCCTATTCACGTACACTACCCTAGCTCGATTTGACTTTAGGCCATTATAAACTATGCATAGGTAATTTCCTTTAATAGATAGTCATTAAACTAAGAAATACCTATTCCTTTTTCCCAAATACAATGGTATCTCTACCAATAAAGCATAAGCAAAAGCATAAGTTACCCCCTTCAATGGATATTCTAATTCCAAGTATAACATATGAGCTTTCTAAGTCTAAAAAGTAACTTTGCATAAAATAACTTAACAAGCTATTCCCATTTCACCAATCCTAGAAAGTAATACTATAGACAATAATCAATCACTCCTTAATATGGAGTAAGTACAAATACTTATAATAAAATCATATCTTTATAAGACTATTCCCTTCCTATAAGCAAAATAGAATATTATTCTATTTCAAGCAAACAATGCAATTTCCAATTTAAACACACAAGGCAATCAATCTTTTAGATAAAAGATAAAACATGAAGAGAATAGAATCCCATGCTTTTTAATTGCTTGTTCCAATTGACTCACTGGATCTCAAGCTTGGCCCCCTCTTAAAATCAACTTAGCAACAAATCCCTCACAAATCCTCTCACTAAAGTTTCCTTACAATAACTCTTAACAAAATAAAAATCTCTCAATGAAAGTACAACAAAATGGAGCAACGTAATGATGCAAAAAGGAAGTGTATCCAAATGATGTGAGAATTCCACTTATTTATACCCAAAAACTAGCATCTATAGGCTACAAACAAGGCTTATGATATGACACTTCTTAGCCTAATACCATTGACTCAGCTTAATAATAAAAAGGTGGCAGATTTCTCTCAATACTCACTTAAACAAGACATCAAATTGACTCAATGCTTGCCAACAATAGTTTGAATGGTTCATAAAGCATGTGCTTCAATATGGAAATTGACTTAAAGGCTAAAAATACTTCTAAAAGAAACACAAAATTCATAATATGGCACCAACTACTCATCACATTTCTTATTTATAAGCTTGATGTTTAAAATAGAGGAATAAGTCAGACTTTGTCTGGTTGCGTTTCACATAGTCAACTTGGTTCAAGCCAAAGCATCTGACACATCTCAATGCGTCGACCCCCTTCATTATAGCACTACTTTATGTTTGAATCAACATGTTACATTATATAGTGCACACCACTTTATCAATGTGTTAAGTAAACTTTATACAACAAATTTAAACTTACATATTTCCATCGCCTATTATCAATAATGATATATGCAGTTTAATACTTAGCATTGTGCTATTTTTTTTTATTCAAGGGGTAAACGCTTTTGACCGGAGCTATGAACCGGATACAACCATTCAACAATACCACCCCAACGGGGTTTGAACCTTGGTGGCAGGAACAACAATGCCACCAATAAACCATCACACCATGCCAATACCGGCACTTAGCATTGTGCTATTATATGTAGCATTATATTCACATTATATCAACCATGGCATATATTCTATAAATCATACATTAGTATATATATATAACACAATGAATAACATTTAATGCTATTTATATATATGTATATATATTCAAATATATACATTTATTTATATATATATATTCTTTGACAAATAAGTTTGTCTAAATATTCCACTTGATATTTGAATGAATGAGATCAAGTTAACATTTCATATACAATATTGTTTGTATATATATATATATATATATATATATATATATATATATATATATATATATATATATATCTATATTCATTTATCATTACATATACATATATCGACATACTGTATGGACATTCCCATTTGTCAACATATGTATATTGACATGTGTATACATGTATATATGCATATATCTCATATATATATATATATATATATATATATATATATATATATATATATATATATATATATATATATGTTCAATTATACAATCACACACGTAAACAAATTGTTGTCTTATCGATATACCTATGATAAATATATATATATATATATATATGTTTTATTGTCCTCTCAAAATCACCATGCCCATGAGCAACCTGTCCATGAGTGTGTGTAGGAACGTCTACTTATGTACTCTCATGTGCGTATTATCTCACATGTATGGGTTATCATTGACATGCATATGTATACATATATATGCATTCTATGTATATATATCTCTTCAATCAACTATAGTCATACAAAGAGCTCACATGCACCAAGCACTAAACACAATCCAAGAATGCCCTTAACAAAAATCATGATCCTTCCTAATGCAAACACATCATACTAAAGGATGACTTACCAATTCCCAAAACTATGACTTGACTCAACCATTCTATAAGTGAGTGAGTGTGTAAGCTCAATTAGGTTTCATTATAGGTTACTCGACCAAGTTCTTCTCCTGAGTGATACTTCCCCTCACTTCTGAAGGATTGAATCAGAATATGCATCCAACTTAACGCATTTTCATAGTACTCAGTCGTTCATCAAAACAAGCATTTACATTATGCATGTCATAGTTAGAATATCAAATTCAATAACCATTCATTCTATATATCTATTCCATTATATAAGATCAAATGAAATAAACATTCATTCATAATTTTTCAATGATTTAGATAAACAAAGTGCAACCATATATATATATATATTTCCTATTTAGAATTCCAAATACGTTCACATATGCAATAATTTACCCTAACATAGTAATAGTAAATAAGTAAATGCACAATAGGGTGTAACATCTTTGATTAATTAAATATTTATTTAATTACGTCCTGAACATCCTATTTCTTTTTATAATTAAATAAATTCTCATTTATTTAATTATTCACCCTTCACTATTCGTCTATAGTTAAATAATTATTTTAATTATTTAACTATTCATTAACCTCTTCCTCTACTATTAAATAATTAATCTGATTTAATTATTTAATATCTCTTATTCCATTTCCTCCATTTTTAATTAAATGGTTGAATGATAATCATTTTAATTAAATGTCATTTCCCCTCTTTCTCCATAAATGAATAATCATTTTTGATTATTTATTTTTCCACATCCTCTCCCAAATTAAATAATATGATCTAATTGCCAAGATTCCTTTCTCCAATTAAAAATTATTATTTGATGCCTCCACTTTCCCTTCACTTCCTCTTTTGAATTTCAACCATTGATTCCCTATGGTCTCCTTTCAATCTTGATTTTCTATGCTTAGCCATCCTTAACCCTACCACTATGTGGTGCATGAAAGCTCAACCATTGATCTTGGCATCTCTAGACTTTCGATCTTGACTGTTTGTTCGAGAAGCTTTTCAAAAGAAAGTTGTCTCTTTGATTTTAGCTTTACAACCACATTTTCTTTGAAATTCTTGCTATCAATCATTGTCATTTGTAGGTACTTGGACACACTAAAATTTGAGGACAATCTTGCAACTTGAGAAGAATGGAGGAGAAGTAAGGAAGATAATCAACTTTGATAGGGGAGTTTATTATATGTTTTCATATTTGTTTGACTTCTTCTATCATTTGTGCTTTCTTGTTTTGGGTTTTGGATTTGACTTAGATTTTGAGGTAGAGTGGTTGCTACTTGGTCTTAGCTATTTTATTTCATGAATTTTCCCCTTCCTTACATTGGTGAACCCAACGTGAATCCAAAAAATTTCATAGAAATTCATATGTTTTTCCTTTTTGTTGTTTTGCAGGTTCATGAGCCGCAATCACAAGACACTGAGCCGCATCTGTTGGTAGAGTGACAAAAATTTAAACAATACATTTGTAGGTTCCTGCAATGCAACAGTTGAGAGCCAGTATGATGCATTTGATGCACAATGAGCCGCATTCGTGAGTCTAAACGCTGCAGTTGCTAAGCCCCGAGACATAGTCACCAAGTCTTGAGCCACATCTGTGAGATGCATTTGTTCACAAGAATGACACATTTGACTATTAAGGTAAAACTTTCCAGTTTCAGGTTTTATTTTTTGGTTTGCATTAGGATAGAGGTTTTTGGTTTGATCCTTTGTTTGTAGTGTGTGGTTTACATTCAAGAGAAGACACTTTCCTTTGAAATTACTAATCCATCTTTTGCAGGGTTTTTGTTTGTCTTCGTTTAAAATAGGAACATTTTGGTTTTTTGGGCCTAAAATTAATCAGTATTTTTTGTTAATTAGGAACATCTCATCTTGGGTTAAAATGAACAACTTGCATTTTCACTCATTTTGGGTTAAAAAGAAACATAACTTGCATCTTCACACTTCATTGGTTAAAAAGAACAACAACTTGCATTTTCACTCATTTTTGGTTAAAATGAACAATTTGCATTTTCACTCATTGTGGGTTAAAAAGAACCACAACTTGCATCTTCACACTTGATTGGTTGAAAAGAACAACAACTTGCATTTTCACTCATTTCGGGTTAAAACGAACAACTTGCATTTTGTTTTGTCTTTCATGTTAATTAGGCACATTTCAATTTGGGATTTAAAATTAATTAGTGTCTTCTGTGTTTGGTGCACTTGCACAAATTTTGTGTTATAAAACCCAATAAGGTGTAGTGAGAGTATCCTCTCCTATAGATCTTGGATGTAAGAGAAATCATTCCATCTTATCTTTTTTATTTTGTAGTAGGGCCTACCAATTGAGACACGTCCTAATGAAGAAATCATTGGTGACCCAAAGCAGTTTTTCCTTTGGTCGCTATATAAAAGGGATAAGATGAAAGTCAATTCCTAACTGGCGTTAGCCTTTGCTATACAGTGCTAAGCTAAAAGGGGAGATACCCATACTTGTGTGACGTAGTTGGCACCCCTAGTAGGATTGGTTAGATCCTTAAGTGGCTTGTTGGATGCTTGCAAGGCTTCAATCCCTTGAGTTGTGACTAGACACCTTCTTAGTAGCCACCCTTTTGATTGAGATTATTTGGCGTCACTTTCAGTGCAAGGGTGTAGCACTGCACCTTGAAGTTACTCACCATACGACTCCCTTAAGATGAGACAAAAATCCCTGGCTTAGTATAAGCTACTTGTTCACTTGTAGCTTTCCAGGGAGAGGGTGATTGGGTCATCCTTCCAATCCTGGAGGCCCCTAGCTATCCTCTCTCACAAAGAAAAAGGTGAATACACCCCCTAAAGATGTCCCTACACTTGCATCAAAGGAGATTCCAAGTTGTGGGCCTGAAACTGCTACCATTAGCCATTGAACTTAGGGATAAGAAGTGCTTGATGTGTTTTTTATTGTGCTATACTAGTGGAAATTGGGGTTAATATCCCTCAAACATACACATTCACATAGGGATTTGACCATTCAATAGCCAAAAATATGTTTTCAGAGTGTTTACTATGTTTGTAATCACATTTCAAAAAAAATCCAAAACATCAAATTTGCAACAAACAAATTGTGCACCACAATTGTCAGACAGTAAACCACAACTGTTAAACAGTGAACCACAATTGTTAAACAGTGAACCACAACTATAAAAAAATTATCGTATTTGCTAGACAGTGGGCTGCAATACTGAAACATAAAATTTAGGGAAAATCCTTGTCCAATCTTGGTATCAAACATATTTTGACAGTGACCTTATTCTCTTATTATAGACTTGTAGTCCATTTTATCACATTCATTTAGGTTGCATTGCTTTGGTTTAGGAAAAGTACATCACCCACCTTGCATTGCTTGCTTAACCTTAGGTCATTCTAAGTCATTTTCACTTCTTATATTGCATATTAGGAAGCCTACCATGTCCTTGATCTATCCATTGTTACATGCTTAGATTGTCTATGACCTCATCTTTTCTATCAATCAATTATCATCATCATTAGGTCTCAAACTTATGTCTTAGTTTAGACTCACCTTGTCAAAAAATCATCTTATTAGTATCTTGTCCTTTTTAGGTCATAACAATTTGGTTTATTACATTGGACTACCATAGCTTGGTTGACAACCTTTTATTACGTCCAAAGGTGCATACCCTTAGTTTCATTTGGAATACCTTAATCTTAGTCTCATATCATAAACCTTAGTCATATTCTCATTTGGTCTAATTGAATATCATATCCTTGGTCATAGGGTAATTATCATCATTTCATCTCAAACATTAGTCTTAGGTCCATTAACATTTGGCATCCTCATACCTTCATAAAATTCAAAAAAGGATAAAAGTACAGCTTAGTCTCATATTTCACCTTGTATTATCACCTTTGCATTATCAATCCTTAGGTTGCAAGTCTTACATGGTTGAAACAAGGTCATGAGGAAAAGGAAAGGAAATGGATTCTTCAAGTGATTCCCTTTTTAGTCCCACAAAGGAAACAAACTTTGGGTCAAATTCAAATCCACCTCAAACAACACAAAGGGAAACATTAAATCCATTTGCCAATCTCACGTTAATTGATGTCAATAGATGCTTGACCCCCAAAGAAATTGAACATGTCACCCAAGATCCAAGAATAATATGAATTGTGAATGAACTTGTTAGTGTAGACCTAAACAAATTCTTTCTCACACTTGCCAAGAAAGGTGCTAAACTCCCCTTTGACTTTGAACCTTCCACAATTGTAGAGGGAGTAAAAAAATCACAAACACAAGGTCTAAGTCAATACACATTCATACAAGGTCAACCCATTTCACAAAAAACATGTTCACTAGCCTACCCCTTGGGGCTACAACACACATTCCCAATCCACCAATATTTGGAGCCAAGAGAACACATACCATGTCTCAAGGATCAACGTTCACATTTGGTAGCTTATATTCTAATCCTATGGGTGTGACATTTACAAATCCATTTGGCACACAAAACAATACACCCTTAATCAATGCAAGTCAAAATCCACCAAACAAAACAAGGAGAATTCACATTGTCACATCTAGAGTCCCAACACAAACTATCAATGCTACACCTAATAACAACATGACCTTTGGGACAAATTTTGAACACCAATCCCCTTCCATCACAACAACATGTCACACCAAACATCAATTTCATACCACAAAATCAAATCAATACCAATGCCACATTTACACCCCTTTATCAACAAGGAAATATGAATCTTTTGCAACAAAATGTCAATCCCAATCACACAGTGGTCCCAAACTTGTCATACAACACTCCTAACATTAATGTTGATCCCCTTATGCAAGAACAACCCAACATGACACCATCCCCTATGGACACCTTGATGCAACAAATGCAAGCAATACAACAACAAATGACAAACATACAATTAAGGACAAATAAGGACATATACTATGGAGGAATTGTGTCCTTACCCTTTCGACATAAACTTATACATACCACATTTTCCCCCACATTTTACCGCTCCAAATTTTAACAATTTCAAAGGGAAAGGGGATCCAGTGGAACACATATGATAATTTAGCATGAAATGTATGGATATCACTTATGAGCCCATATATTTGATGAGACTATTTCCTCGAAGCCTTTCGAGGATGGCTCTAGAATGGTTTGCACACCTTCCTCCTAAGATACGAACATGGGGTGAATTGGATGATAGATTCATTAACCACTTTTCCTACAACATAGAAAGTGACACAACCCTAGCAACATTGTGCACCACCAAGCAAGAAGAGGGAGAATCACTTACATCATTCTATAAAAGATGGTGTAGCAAGGATAATAAATTTCATTGTCACATACCTAAGAAATAATTGGTCACCATTTTCAGAGAAAGTCTCCACATAGAATTATTGATCCAACTTCAAATTCAATGTTGCACTACCTTTGAAGATGACATTGAAAATGGGGTCTTTATTGAGAAGGCTCTTGTGGCAAAAGGACTAGTTAAATTTTTTAAAGAAACCCCAAACGCTCCTAGTGACAAAGACAACTTTTGGTCTTAGAATAAGAATGTCACCAATAATGGGGTGGTCAATGCTAAAGTGATAAATCAAGGTAATCCCACCCTTCATCTTAAAGGTCCATCCACATCATACACACCAACATCTAGCCATGATCAGACATTGAATGCAATCCAAAATAATTAGCAACACAAAGGACCTCCATGCACTAAAAGAACATACACACCCTAGGGGAGCCCATTGAGTCAGTTTTGGAGAAACTTCTATAGTTAAACATCATTCAACTTCCTGACATTAAAACATATGAACCAACTTTGGTCAAACCTACCTGGTGGAATGAAAATAAATTTTGTGAATATCATCGTGGAAAAGGACACAAAACATCATCATGTTGAACACTCAAGAACCTCATTCAAGATATTATTAAACAAGGAGACATATCGGTAGATAATTCAAAAGGTAAAACCAATATTGATTACACCATATTCATAACTCCCTTGCAAGACCATGGGAAAGGTAAGGCCTCCAACTCAGGAAATAATAATAGTGCTAACTATACCTATGTTGCGCATGATTATACCTGTGATACCTTGATATTCTATCCTACTCTAAATGTGCAAAACAACTTAAAAATGCGAATGGTAAAATACCAAGGACACCTCAAGATTAGCCAAAAGAGTGATAAACAATAAGGAAAATGGACAAAATAGGACACAAACGATTTCACCTTCCTTGCTGTTGATTTATCTTTGATTGGCCCTTGCTTGTAATGGTTTGTGTGCTCCTTAGATGATTGCTTGAGTGACTAAATGCAAGATTAGAGGTGAAAATGATTAAAAAGATGGCTAGATGATGGTAGAGGATTGAGGATTCAAATTGGCAGCATGTAGTTATGAGAATGCAAAAAGTGTTTTAAAATGCCCTTGAGGAGGGGGATTTATAGGAGAATTTGAATTCTCTAGAAAAATCAATGGTCAAGATGCATCCAACAAGGCCAAGATGAAGGGCTAAGGTGGGTTGAGAACCCACAAGCCCTCACATCTTGACATGTGGAGAGTGAAGTGGACAAGAGGATATGAGGTGTAAGTGAGGTGTCAAGAAAGTACATGAGGTGGAAAAAGGGCATGCACCTTGGGGAGTGAGGAGATTTCCTCAAAAAGGGATTCCTTGTCCCCAAGTGGGAGTGAAAGGGACATTTGAGGAATTTTGGAATTCCTCAAAAATCTACATGGGAAAAAGAAAGGTGGTTGGGGAAATGAGTGTGAATTAAAAATTCACATTCCTAAGATGATCTAGAAGGTAAAAGGTGGGCTCCAAAAAGGTGGGACTTGGTCACATGTGGAGATTGTGACAAGTCCAAGGTTGGTCACATGTGGAGATTGTGACAAGTCCAAGGTTTTAGAAGCCTTGGAAGGATGGAATGTGAATTAAAAATTCACATATAAAAGGGGAATCTAGGAAGAATAAAAATGAATTAAAAATTCTTTGGAGAATGATTAGGCTTAATTAATCAGTAATTAGAAGATAAATGAGGATTAGAAGCCAACTTGCAAAAGTTGGAGGATGTGACACATCCTAATCAAGGATTAGGCATGTGCACCTCCCTAATGAAGAAATTAGGAGATGGATTAGGATTAGATGAAAATGACATGTGAGGAAATTAAATAAATGTAATATTTATTTAATTTATTTGATGAAAAGAGGATTAGGAGGGTAAGGTATTTAATTATTAATTAAATACCTTAGGGATTTAGCAGAATTAAAGATATTAATTAAATAATAGTAATATTACTTAATTAACTCGGATAAGAGGATGTTTAGATGAAAAGTGATAAATTTGGATAAATTAAGTGTCCAAATTTGGATGTCTACAATACCATTAATCACATTCGAGCCCTTGATAATCATGTTGCTTCCATTACCATTAATAAAATTTTAGAATGTGTTGTCACTACCCATAGAGCTAGGGTGACCTTATAAGGGGTTTCCTCTAATCTGCAACCAAAAATTCAATACAACCTCCTTAATCATCTAAGAAAGATTCCCACACAGATGTCCATTCTAGAACTGCTTCACATTTCCCTAGAACAAAAGGCCATTTTGGTTAAAGCCTCGCAAGATACATTTGTACCCTCTAACCTAAATGTCAACCAATTTCAAACCATGGTTGGATACCTAGCTATACCCCACCATGTCACCTTTTCTGAACAAGTTCTTTCCACACAAGCCAAATCAAAACGATCCCCTACACCTTGAAGTCTACATTAATAAACATAAAATCAGACGAGTCTTGGTAGACGGTAGAGCAGGTTTGAATATATGTACCCTAAAATTGGTCACAACATTGGGATTCTTTGAGGCTTGCATAGATCGATCTAAGACAATTGTTATCAAGGCTTATGATGATGCTAAGCACTCATCCAAAGGAGTAACTACACTTCCCATAAGGGTTGGCCCTGCTATTTAGAACACAATGTTCCATGCCTTGGATATGGACTTGCCCTAGAATATTCTCCTAGGTCCCCCATGGATTCATGCCATAAGAGTCATACCTTCCACTTACCATCAATGCCTAAAGTTTCCCTACAATGGCCTTGAGATTACCATACTAGGTGATCCTAATCCTTTCTAGTACTACAACAATCTAAGAGGAACCATTGAGCATCAAGTGCCTATTAATCAAGAAGCTTCATCTTCCACCTCATCCAACTACCATTGATCCATCTTCCCTCATCAAATCATCCACTCCATTCACCACACCCTCCAAACCCAAAATCCAGATCCATGATAAGGGATGTGGGGAGTACAACATGGAGAGATTATTTTGTGTGGGAAAGTTACCTAAATCACCAAAGTCTTATGGAAAACCTCATCCTATTCAGCCTAAAATCATCATTTGCAACCCTCCTACCACCTTCATTAAATGGGGGGAATTAAGCAAAGAGCCCATCCATGAGGACATATCTACATGGATTTACAAAGATGAGACATTGAGCTTAAACAATTACCAGTTGAGCAGTATACCAAATGTTTCGAGATTGTGAAGCAACAAGAATACAATAGACATAGTGGACTTGGCCTAAACAAACATGGAATGGTGGAACCGATACTTCCTCCTCACCGACGAAAGTACATTGGGTTAGGGTACGTACCAACAAAAGTGAGTATTCTCGGTACTAAGCTGTCTTTGAGTGAGAATGTTAATGTTTTAGATGAAATCGAGACATCTAAGGAGGACTATGTCAAAACTGATTCTAACGAGCGGGAATGGGATTCCTGTATAACCAGTGATTATGAACTAGACAACGTCTTCCAAGAACTTGACCTATCCTCCTCCACCAATATCATGGACATTAGTATATAGATTGATTCCTTTTAGGATCTTGACTATTCTCTATCTTTACCATATCTACATTCACCCTTGATGATATCGATGATGGCCTACCCCTTGTTTACTTGCAACTCATAGATTGGGACTAGCAAGGACTATCGAGTTTAGACACATTTGAGAGCAATGAAGCAATTGATGAGTTCATGGGACTTCGTGAAGGAATATTGAGTGGGGATCATAAAGTTGGCTTCAACATTGAGATTGATAATGCAACATATTTTGGAGAATTTGCTCCTCCCTCTAGTTGCAAAAGTGAGAAAAATGATAAAAACAAAAATAAAAAGATTAGGTCTCTAGGTGAAAACCGAAAGGTTCCTTTAGACCATGAAAAAGTAAAAATAAAGGTCGTATCTGAAGGTGAAAACCTCTTTGAGGCACCTAAGGATGGAGGGTTGGACAGTCTCCCTATTGACTGAGAGAGATCACCATTATTAGTAGAAGAATAAGAAGAAGTTAATCTTGGGACAAAAGACAATCCTAGACTCATTTAGTTTGTAACATCTTTGACCATAGAGGAAAAACCAGAGTTCACTACATTATTTTCAAAAAGACAAGTTAATTTTGCATGGACATATGTTGACATGCTTGGGTTGGACCTCAAACTTATTTTACATCATCTACCATTTCTTTTGAATGCTAAACTAGTCAAGCAAAAAATGAGGAAAATGCAACTGTAGATCACACTCTCGATAAAGGTTGAGTTGAAGAAGCTTTTGGATGTTGGTTTTATTCATCCCATAGATTATGCAAAATGGATATCTAATCTTGTTCTTGTCACTAGGAAAATTGGAGGTATTAGAATATGCATGGATTTTAGGGATCTAAATAGGTTTTGTCCTATAGATGATTTCTCGTTGCCTAATATTGACATCATAGTAGACCTCACAGCAGGATATGAGATGTAATCACTTATGGATGGATTTTTAGGATACAATTAGATTAGAATTGCCCCTAAAGATCAACACAAAATAACTTTCACTTGCGCTTGGGGTACCTTTTGTTGGAATGTAATGCCTTTTGGTCTCAAGAATACCAGAGCAACATACGAGAGAGCTATGACAACCATTTTTCATGATTACATGCATGTACTTATGGAAAACCATGTTGATGAATTATTGACAAAATCTTTGACAAGAGGTGGTCATCTTGGAGTGTTAGACAAGATTTTCAAAATTCTAGAAGAATATAAGGTTAGGCTAAATCTAAAGAAGTGTGTGTTTGGGGTCCAATCATGCAAACTCTTGGGTTATATAGTTTCTCGTAGAGGAATTGAAGTTGATCCTACAAAGGTAAAATCAATCATAGATATGCCCCCACCTACCAACATTAGTCAGTTGAGAACTCTACAAGGAAGATTGCAATCAATCTAAAGGTTTATTGCCCAGTTAGTAGACAAGATTCACCCATTTCAACATTTGTTATGCAAAGGAGCTCCCTTCATATGGATTGAACGTTGTTAAGAGGAATTTCAGTAAATAAAGGATTATCTATTGACTCCTCTAGTTCTCATGCCTCCCATTGATGGAAGACACTTAATCTTATACATATCGGCCACTGCATCAACGCTGGGGGCATTACTAGCATAGAATGACAATGATGGAAAAGAGAGAGCTATATACTATATAAGTCAAACTCTTGTAGGATATGAGCTTAACTACAATCCCATTGAAAGAGAATGCCTTGTAGTTGTTTTCACTACATAGAATTTGAGACATTATATGTTGAACCACAAAACAAAATTGATAGCCAAGATTGATCCTCTGAAGTATCTATTGAGTAAAGCAACTTTGATAGGTTGACTAGAAAAGTGGGTCATGATTTTGAGTATGAAATTGAGTATGTTGATCGTAAGGCAATAAAAGGACAAGTGATAGTTGATCAACTTGTAGATGAACCAATGATAGTAGATCATCCTCTTATGTCTAAATTTCTTGATGAATTCGTCTTTGCAATAGAAACTCCTATAACATGGAAATTGTACTTTGATGGGTCTTATACAAATCATGGTTTAGGGGCTAGAATACTTTTTATTACACTTCAAGGAGATTCCATTCCTAAGTCATATAGAACAACATTCTCGTGCATGAACAATATGGCAGAGCACAAAGCATTGTTGAGAGGACTACACATGGCAATCAAATGGAAAATCAAGGATCTTCAAGTTTATGGTGACTCCCAATTGGTTATCCGTCAAGTGAATGATGATTACGATACAATAGATGAGAAGCTTACCCCTTACCAGAACATGGTGGATAGTTTTAAATTGTACTTCAATGATATTTATTTTGAGAAAATTTCAACGATTCAGAACAAGGCAGCTAATGCAATGGCAACCATTGGATCTCTCTTGGATATTCCTAATAATGTCTCACAATGTGAGTTCCTAGTGGAACAACTATTGATCCCCACGTTTAAGGTCCCTGAATCAAAACTCATGTGTGAACTTGTTGGTCTTGAATCTCCTTGGTACAAAGACTTCTATAACTACCTACATGACCAGATTATCCCTTCTAACTTGTGCACAAACTAACACAAGACCTTTATTTGGAAATCCTTTAAATATGTCATCATCGGTGATAACCTTTACCACAACAACCTAGATAACACCCTTCTCAGATGTCTCGACTCATATGAAGCACAAATAGCCTTACAAGAGGTACATAATGGTATATGTGGAGCTCACTTTGCTGGTCCTACTCTAGTTAAGAATCTTATGCGAATGAGATACTATTGGCCTACAATGGAACATGGTGCCCACTACTTTGTGAAGAAGTGTTGCTAATGTCAAATACATGGAGATCTTATACAAACACCTGCTCAGGAGCTTCACCCACTTACATCTCCTTGGCCATTCTCTCAATAGGGACTCAACCTTGTGGGAAAATTTACCCTACTTTTTCTAATGGACATAAGTTTATCCTTGTTGCAACTAAATACTTTACCAAATGGATTGAAGCCATTCTGATGACCTACATCATTGGAAAGAAAATATCTAAGTTCATCCTTAACTACATCATATGTCGGTATGGTGTTCCTCAATCCATCATTATAGATAATGGTCATCCCTTTAAGAATCAAGATGTCTGAGAGTTATGTGAAAAGTTTCATATCCAACATCATTTCGCCACTCCCTATTACCCCTAGGGAAATGGTCAAGCTGAGGAATCTAATACGAATATACTTAAAATATTAAAGAATGTTGTCAATGACGTTAGCCATGACTAGAATGTCCAACTCAATCTTGCATTATGGGCCTATCGCACTAGCATATGCACTCCCACAGGTGCCACCCCATATTCCCTTATCTTTGGATCTAAAGCTATTCTTCCCTTTGAGGTCAAGTTACCATCCTCGAGGGTATCGATGCAACAATTTATTGATGAAGAAGAGTATTGTATAGCCCATTTGCATGAGCTTGAGTTATTGGATGATAAAAGATAGAATACCTTAACCCATTTACAGACATATCAGAACCATCTTTGACGTAGTTATAATAAGAAATTTTGAGCTAGATACTTTGACATTGGTGACTTGGTTTTGAAAGAGAATCCTAAGAATCGAATGGATTGAGCAAAGATTTAAAAAGTTTGAACCTAATTGCTTGGGTCCCTACATCATTACAACAACATATGGATCTAGTGCTTATCAGTTGTCTACCCCTAAAGGTGAATGTTACCTAACCTATTAACATCATGTACCTTCGTAGATATTACACTTAATCTCCAAAGAATCCCTTTAAAAGCCCAAAAATACAAAAAAATACAAAAAAAATTGTAACCCTAATGAAAACCTAGCAAACAGGCATCTTGGTAACACCAAAAAAAAAAAATAGTAAAGAGAAATAATTTGTCCAATAGTGAAAACTACTCTGATGGCACTTTGGATAAGTACCATGGTGAAAACCTGGCAAACATGCACCATGTGTAGTTAGTCTTTGCTTTATCATCTACCATCATTCTATCTAGTTTTTCACCTCCATCCACTCATCCTTTTCTTATCATAATAAAGCTTTTTCATCCCTCTCATAGTTTGAGAATCATTGGCATTTAGCATCCTTTATCTTTCATGACTATCCTTGGCATCCATCAATCCCCTTGTGTAAAATAAATTGGTCCTATACCTGATTGGGGGCAATTCCTTGACTTGCGTCCTTTTGGGATCCTACACATGGTATCAGTTTTTAAAAAAAAATTATTTTTTTTAAATCATCAAACCTTCAAAATCCAAAAAAATCATAAAACCTTCAAAATCCAAAAAAATCATAAAACATAAAAAATCCCAAAAAGGGAGTTAGAGTCAGAGTCTATGTTAGTCTAGCTCTAGTCGAACTACATTGTCTCTGTGCATTGCTACGTAGGCAAGGCCATCATTCGATGAGCCCTTGAGGCACTAGGTCAGTCCCTTAGGGTTTAATCGAGTCAAAACAATCATGCTTCACATCTTAATAATGAGTAATTTTTGGTCAAAGTCAGTTGAACTACAACGTCCTTGTGTGTATAACGTAGGAAAGGCCATCTTTTTATGAGCCCTCGAGGTGCTAGGTCAGTCCTTTAGGGTTTGTTGGGTCTATCTTAGTCTATTGTCTTTAGTCCTATAATAATTTGTCCCTTGCTAGGTTCAATACTTTAGACACAAGTAAAAAGATATATAAACCAAATCACAAATCAACAGATCAACCATCCAACTATCAATCCAAATTGGTCAATTTCAATACCTTGTCAAGTCAATGGTCTAATCATTTTGTCTTATTCAAGATGCATCCTTCTTGAATTTGAACATTGTCATTTGTCAACCTTGTCATTTTCCTTATATAGGATATCTCTTTCTTGAAACCAAGCATGGACAATCAATCTTGTCAATTGGTCAATCCTCTCAATCAATCAATTTGGTCAATTAATCAATCAATCTTACCAATTGGTCAATCCTATCAGACTTGTCGATCAATCAATATGGTCAAACAATCAATCAATCAGTCAACCTTATCAATCAATCAGTCAAACTTGTCAATTAATTAGTAAATCAATCACATCAATCTTATCAGCAAATAAACTTTGGCAAATGATTTAATGGTTGTTGACTTTGTTGGTCTAGCTGAACTTATATTTTGGATTTGTCTTTGGTCATGTCACTAGCCACCTTAAGGATGTCCCAAGAATAATTTAGAGGAGTGATGATGGATCATGACCTCTTTTCTTTTAATTGTTGCTTGTGGTCTGTCTTGACAAAAAGACTAGGGCAACTATGTCCTTAGTATGAGTTAGGGCATTCCTTGTCAATTGAGTGTTTGTTTCTGCAAAGGGATAACATTACACACCTTGGTCTATGTCATACCATGGTGTTTCTTTTCCATTTACTATAAAAAAATTTCCCAATGATGATAAACATGCAAGTTGGCACCTATTAAGCAAGAAAATCAATCCTTGCTCATTTGACTAACTCTGTACTAACATCCATCTTCGCACTAACATCCATATTCTCCATGCTCATGCTTCTTCCATTCCGGAGTCATCCTAATGGTGTCCTATGGCACATAAAATATCCTACATACATGATAATGTTAGAAGAATATAGGCATTATCATGAATATATTAACTCATCCATAATGCATAAAAAAATACAAAAACATAGATAGCATCTCATCGTATAAGCAACCATATAGGCATCCATATAAGAATCACATTTCATAATCATATTTAATCATCTTGCATATAGAACACATAAACATAAAGATATCATGTGCTTCCATCCATGCATCATAAGATAAAGAATCATGTATCAGAAAAAAAAACCATACATCATACATCCATAATGCATCAAAACATATATAAATGCATGCCATAATCATATAGAATCATCCCATAATCATATAAATGCTTAATATCATCATATCATTATCCATCATATAAAAACATGCATAATAAATGACACATCACATAGTCATCACCAAAATCATGTATCTCGCATATATATCAAAAATCAATGTCACAATACAATATCAGGATGAATCTAAAAAACAGAGCTCATAGGCTCAATAAAAAATATACATGTCTTAGTGTCTAATATGTGAACCACAATCAATCATACATAGTAATCTAATATGTCAAATGTTGAGTCCAAACCCTAATGTGAACATCTTGAAGGTTCGTATGCTGAATTCTTTCGCTGTCAATGCATCAAAATTACTTTTTGAAATAATTTCTCACTTTTTTTGGAAATTTGATTTTTATTTTGAGGGGGCATGAGTCTATCCTGTCCTTACTAGGGCATGTTTTGAGTCGAATTTTCTTAATTATTCTTTGACACAACGCTCATAATCACATTATGTCAAAGAGGGGCAAAATGTAGACACTAAAAAATGTATTGGTTTGTGAACTCCATTTTTCCGCATCAATCTTCCTTCTTCCCTACAAATTAAATAATTTTAATTATTTAATTATTTTCTTTGGTGACATTTTTCTATTTATTAAATAATTTTAATTATTTAATTAATTCATTTCATTGTCTTTATTCTTCTTCGATTAATTTAAATAAATTAAATATTTATTTAAGTATGTCGCTAACATCCTATTTCTTTTTATAATTAAATAAACTCTCATTTATTTAATTATTCACCCTTCACTATTCGTCTATAGTTAAATAATTATTTTAATTATTTAACAGTTCATTAACCTCTTCCTCTACTATTAAATAATTAATCTGATTTAATTATTTAATACCTCTTATTCCATTTCCTCCATATTTAATTAAATGGTTGAATGATAATCATTTTAATTAAATGTCATTTTCCCTCTTTCTCCATAAATGAATAATCATTTTTTATTATTTATTTCTCCACATCCTCTCCCAAATAAATAATATGATTTAATTGCCAAGATTCCTTTCTCCAATTAAAAATTATTATTTGATGCCTCCACTTTCCCTCCACTTCCTCTTTTGAATTTCAACCATCGATTCCCTCTGGTCTCCTACCAATCTTGATTGTAAGTCCTTAGCCATCCTTAACCCTACCACTACGTGGTGCATGAAACCTCAACCATTGATCTTGGCATCTTCTAGACTTTTGATCTTGACCGTTCGTTCGAGAAGCTTTTCTATAAAAGAAGGTCATCTCTTTAATTTTGGCTTTACAACCACATTTTCTACGAAATTCTTGCTATCAATCATTGTCATTTGCAGGTACTTAGACACACTAAAATCTGAGGGTAATCTTGCAACTTGAGAAGAATGTAGTTGAAGAAAGGAAGATAATCAATTTTGATAGGGGAGTTTATTATATGTTTTCATATTTGCTTGATTTCTTCTATCATTTGTGCTTTCTTATTTTAGATTTGGGATTTGGCTTAGATTTTTAGGTAGAGTGGTTGCTACTTGGTCTTAGCCATTTTATTTAATGAATTTTCCCCTTCCTTAGAATCATGACAAAAATGGGTCATGTTTTATCAAATAGGAGCCACTTCACATGGATGTCTATTGGATTTTCATTAGCCATGGGAAGCCAAGGGATGCCTATATGAGTGTTTTTGTGTGACTATCTGGGGGTTATATATTTACATGAACATTCTATAATAATGTTATTGAAGGATATTTTATGGGGATTGGACAAAGAAAATTTAATGTCAAGGCAAATCAAGCATGAAGGATTCAGCATGGTAATGGTTGCATGTTCCAATAAACCTGTTGGGGTGATGTAATACTTGGAATAGATTTGATATATTTCCCCATAAGGAAATACATTACACTCTTACTATATTTTTTCCTTTGATGGTTTCTCTAGCTATATGGTGTGGTACATATCTTTTTTCCATGTTGTCAATTCTTTGTGCTTGTGTGTTTCCTTCTCTTCCAGTATTTTAAGCACAATATTGGTATTATATTTTTTATGGTATTTAATATAATGAAGGTTGTTTGTACATGTTAACAAGATCAAACAACTCTAAATGGTGGTAAGAGTGTTGAGAATAGTGTTAAACTCTTTAATAATAAAGTGGTATCAAAGCCATAAGGTCATTGAAAAGAGGTGTGTGAATGTAGCATGGTAGCAAGTAGATTGAGTGGGAGCAAAAATATTAGACCTTACATTTCTAAAATTGGTTCCAAATTTTGACTAAGGCAAAGATCCATGTCAAGGGGAGAAGAAGAAGGTGAGGTAAGATTCAAGCAACTCGAAGATGATGTACCAAGAATTTTCAATAAATGGGAAAAATAGATATGTTAGAATCCATTGTACTTGCTATCTTAGAGAGATTAAAGTTGGAGAAACCTCACAAGGAGGAAAAGGAGTTAGAAAATTTTAAATAGGAATATGGGGAATCCCAAAAGGGTAACTTCTATAAAAATAAATTTAAAATTGACATTCAACCATATGATGGATAAATCAGTGCTAAGAAGTTGGACCAATTAATGTTGTAGATGGACATCTAGTTCGATCTTCATAAGCTCACCCCACACTAGTAAATATCTTTTGCATGAATTAAACTTGTAGGCCATGCATTAACATGGTGTGAAAGCTACACTTTATCTTTGGAATATTAAAGAGTTTCAACCATTTCAAAGAACTTCAAATCTCTTCTAATAAATCACTTATAACCCATTTACCATGAGCGAGAGAGAGTTATTTAGTGGCATTACTTTTATGAAAAGTAAGCACAATGTTTATAAGAGCACACAAGTGAATTTCAAAAGCGGGATGTGTTGGGTCCCATATTCATAGTTCCATAATCCTAGAGTATCAACCTATCTTCAAGGCTATAAATTTATCTTCAAGAGTTCTAATGGGATATGGGCTCATCAATGGAGTACGAAGGACTAAAGTTTAATTCATAAGAGAGGATTTTATCTCCTTCACTTTGAGCTTAACTAGACTTAGAAGTGTTTTCAAAAAGTATGCTTAATAAAACAATTGAAGCATAATGATAGAACAATAATAAAACATTCAACAACTATACAAAATATATGACGGGCTCAAAAACTTGTCAATGAGCTTATTGCACATTAGTTACTTGTAATAACTCTTAACATTCTTATACATGTACCTAAAGATAAAAAAAGTATGTTCATATAGATAGATTTCTCTTACACTAACCATACACATGTAGTAGTATGATAACACACTAATGGGTTCCTCCAATGATCAAGTTTAATATCAAAGCAATTTAACAGGAAAAATTGCAAGTGGTGGATGTTAACCAGGTTGAAATTAAAGTGAGGAGAAGGTGCACTTGTAGAGTTTAATCCAGAGATTGGATCGAGGCGAGTTACTCGAAGACAAGCCATGGAGCAACCAAAAGAAGGAAAACCTTCTAGTCTTGAAATATTTGAGAATGAAGAACTGTTTCGCAAAGCGTTCCAAGATATGAAGACGATGGTGGAAGAATTGTACAAAGACCATTATAAGAAAAAGGAGAGGAAAAATAGAAAGGAGGAAGGTGAATCCTCTTTGAAAGACAACAAAGACAAAGGAGTAGGAGGTGGTAGTGACCCTCCTAAATCTCCATCCCCGTCTTCTTCATCTTCATCTTCTTCTTCCTCTTCATCTTATTTTTGTACTTCTTCTTCCAAGAAGAAACAACTTGTACAGTCTGAATCAAATTCACGTTTGTTAAAACTTGATGTTAAATTTGATTTTCCAACCTATAATGGAGAACTGGATGCAAAGAAACTTGACAATTGTATAAAACAAGTTGAAGTTTATTTTAGGGTACAAAAGTTCACTGATGATGCTTCAAAGATCCAATTAGCCACTCTTTTCCTGGGAGGCATAGCTTTAATCTAGTGGGAGAGCAAAACTCAGGAATATCTAAGCCGATATGGTAAAATTATTTCTTCTTGGTTTGAGTTTAAAGCTATACTTAAGAAATAATTTTATCCATTAGGTCACATGCAAAAAGCAGTAATGAATTAGAAATCATTAAGGCAAGAGAAAGGAAAAATTGTACAGGAATATACATAGGAGTTTAGGAAAAAAGCTTTAATTTTGGGCATTCGTTTATACACGCAAGAAACTTTGTTGAAGTATATAGGTGGATTACATGAAGATTTGAGGCATACAATACTTATGTTCAATCCAACTAACCTTGATGAAGTTAGTGTGCAAGTCATTCATCTTAAAACAGGCAAGAAGAATAGTTTCCTAATGGAATCCAGTAAACATAAAGAAAGCAAGAAAGGGAAGAAGGAAATGCAACAGACAACTTCTGTGAAGAAAGAGGAAAATCCTTACTTCTCACACTGCAAAAAGAAAGGGCACAAAGATGCAAAATGTTGGAAATTGTATCTTGATCAGAAACTGATGAGACAAAAAAGTGTCTCATCTATTAGTCAAATAAAAACATGTATTTTGCTTAATTATGAAGTTTATCAAGGCTGAATATGATGAGGAAAGTAAGAGATTTTCAGTTGCAGTAGTCAAAGATTTCATCATATCTTGAAAATTATGATCTTGGTTCTTGAGATTTTTAGATAAAAATTTGAAGACAAGTAGGAAAAAACCCATTAAATTTCACGAAAACCTAATTCGTAGTTTGAGAGAAAAATTTACCAGTATGATGCTCCAAAAATATGCTTCCATGCTTCAAAATTTTTGGAATTTGTTCATCTGTTTGCTTTTGTGCTCCTAAATTCTTGAAACTAAGTGAATGATTATTTATGAAGAGGTTGAGAAATTTGGGCTTCTATGAGCAATTAAGGGATAATAGTTGAGAGCATCTAGGGGGTAGTTCCAAGCATTAAGGCAAGTTGTTGGGTTGTGCAAACAAATGAAGCATATATAGGAGACAATTTTGGGTAGTTTGAACATTTTTGCAAGCATCTAGGAGCTATTTTATGAGCTTTAATGATGCACAAGGGAAAGATATGAATTTTTCAGGAGTCAAATGTCTTTTTGGAGCTTGTTTAGGGGTTGAAAAATAGGCATATTTGTTTTGGACGACCAATGAAGATTGACTTAGCAAGATGAAGGAAAGACTCATCTTTTTTCCTCACCACATGTTCCTATCTTCTAGCAAGTTGTTGCATAGCAATTAAGGCTCATCTTTGAGATTAGTTGAAGATAGGAATTTTATAAATTCATTGTAATCAAGGAATCAAATGGGGAAGAGTTTTATAAAATAATATAGTTTAGTTTTTAGCAGCAGTTGTTGTTTGTAGTTTTATCTCTTAGCAACAATTTCAATTCTAGCAATTACATTTCCAGTATTTCCTTTTACAAGTTTCTTAGGATAGATTTAATTCCAACATTTCATTTACAAGCTCTTAGATAAGATTTGATTTCAACAATTTCTTTCATGCGTTGCCTTTCAATTCTGTTTGTAGAAAAAACATGTCATGCAATTGATTTCTTCTCCCTCTTGCATATTGCCATGGACACCGCCCTGGGTTGACATTGATAAGTTAAATGATGAGGAATGCAG
>VDFB02338704.1:138515-207295 GCA_007258455.2 Sequoia sempervirens | reverse complement strand
TGGTGATTCTTGGCGCGCCTCCAAGGTACTTCAACTGGTTCACACTGATGTATGTGGGCCAATCAATACTCCTTCTGTTACTGGGTCCAGGTACTTTTTATTGTTTGTTGATGATTTCAGTCAGAAAATGTGAGTGTATTTTCTGAAACATAAATCAGACGTGTTCAACACATTTCAATAGTTTAAAGCCTTAGTTGAGAAAGAATCGGGTTCTCAGATTGTTACTCTAAGGTCAGATAATGGGGGGAGTTTTGTTCAGCTGACTTCTCTACTTTTTGTGCTACACACGACATTAAACGCCAACTCACCACACCCTACACCCCTCAGCAGAATGGTGTCGTTGAACGTAGGAATCGCACCATTACTGAAATGGATCGTTCTATGCTCGAGTATAGAAATGTACCTAAGAAATACTGGGCTGAAGCAGTTTACACTGCAGTCTACCTCCTGAATCGGTCACCTACACATGCCGTTAAGAAGATGACTCCTGAAGAAGCTTAGTCAGGACGCAAGCCTAAGGTGGGCCATCTGAAAGTCTTCGGTTCTACAGCTCATGTATGGATTCCAGATGCTAAGTGTACCAAGTTGGACTCCAAGAGCCAGACACTTATGTTTACTGGCTACAACGACAATAACAAGGCATACAGGTTGATTGATGTGGAGACCGATCGTCTCATATTCAGTCGGGATGTTGTAATTGATGAGACTACTGGCCCATTTGTTCCTACTACCAGTCCTGCAGATCAGCCTATGAAGGTTCCTGATGAGGGTGTTCGTCTTCCTCTTGGTTCCCATGATGGCAGGGCTTCAGAGCATTGTGACTCTGAAGATGAGGAGTCTACTAATCATGATCTAGCACCACCTGATTTTCCTCAGGACTCACATCCAAATGACTTTGTTCTAGAAATCCCAGGCGATGCTGTTACTCCTATTCTAGATGTTGGTACTTCTCCTTGTCGGCCTAAGTGGTGGGCTAAGACAATCAGCGATCTTCATGATGATGAACTCATTGAGGGCAGATCAACTCGTAGCAAGAGCAAGCAGCTACACATAGTCAACTTCGCTCTTATGGCCAACATCCACAACATCTACGAGCCTCATACATATTTAGAGGCTAAAGGAATTCCAGAGTGGGAAAAGGCTATGCAGACAGAATATCATAGTCTTCTGAAGAATCACACTTGGGTTCTTTCTGATCTTCCTCTTGGGAAGAAACCTATCAGCTGCAAAAGGGTTTACAAAGTCAAGTATCATGTAGATGGTACTCTAGATAAATACAAGGCTAGATTAGTTGCTCGGGGATTCACACAGCGGGAGGGCATTGATTACGAGGAGACATTCGCTCCTACTGCCAAGATGAGCACAATTCGTCTTCTTCTCGCTATTGCAGCCCAATTTGGATGGATAGTTCATCAAATGGACGTCAAGAGTGCCTTTCTCAATGGTGATTTGCAGGAAGAAGTCTACATGACGCAGCCTCTTGGTTTCAAGGTTGCCGACAAAGAACATCAGGTGTGTAGGCTCGTGAAAGCGCTCTATGGACTGAAACAGGCTCCCCGTGCATGGTACTTCAAGATTGATCAGTACTTGGTTAATCATTGTTTTCAGCGCAACCCTTCTGACAGTAATCTGTATGTCAAACACTTTGGTGATGATATTCTCTTTCTTGTTGTCTATGTTGACGATTTGATCATTACTGGCAGTTCAACACATTTGATTGCAGCAATCAAACAGGATTTGTGTCAGACTTTTGACATGACAGATCTGGGGCTTCTGCATTATTGTTTGGGTATTGAAGTTTGCGATCATTGGTAGCATTCTTTATCTCACAAAATATGCAGGTTTGTTGATAATTTCGGATGCAGGATTGCAAACCCACCACATTATGGAGAAGGCCTGAAGGGTCACCAACTCGACCACCTGGTCGATGAAACGACATTCAGGCAACTAGTGGGCAGTCTCATCTATCTCACTACCACTAGACCTGACATCAGTTTTGAAGTGAGCTACATTTCTCGCTTCATGATAGCTCCAAAAGCGATCATTGGATTGCAGCGAAGCGAGTGTAAGAAATGTTAGAGGGCACTTCGATCATGGCATTCTCAGATGGCGATGTGCGGATCCAAAGCTGATTGGTTACACAGACTCAGATTGGGCAAGTTCAGTGGATGACAAAAAATCTACTTCTGGGTATGTATTCAGTTTGGGTACAGGTTCTGTAACATGGACCAACAAGAAGCAACAGGCATTGGCTCTTTCCTCGACTGAAGCAGAGTATCGAGGAACCGTTAAAGTAGCATGTGAGGCAGTTTGGCTTCGTAGGATGCTTTCTGACATGCACATGTCACAAGCAGGACCTTCTCCCTTGTACACTGATAATCAAGGGGTGCTCAAATTGGCGAAAAATCCAGTCTTCCATGAACGTACCCAGAATGTCGAGCTTCATTGTCATTACATCCGCAAGCTGGTAGAAGACGGATTAGTTCAGTTGCAGTATGTTCCAACAACGGATTAGACTACAGATATTCTCACCAAATCTCTGAGCCCGGATAAGTTTGTAAAATTCAGGGGGCAACTTGGTGTTGTTGACGGATTGACCATTAAGGGAGGGTGTTAGAATATATTATATTCTTGTATTATTAATGGTCAATGTTTTCTTGTTTAGCTTTAGGCTGTTACTGTTTCTACAGTAACTATAGGTAGGTAGATATCTTTAATATCTACAGTATTTTGAAACCTCTTTATTATGTAATCTTTTTCATGTTAATGTAAGTAACTTTTTACCATTTACAATTTCCCTCCAAAAGTTTTAAATAACCTCTTACACATTCATTAACTTCTCTTACAAATCATTTACTCCTTACATCCTCTCACATCTCCAACCATATTCATTTACTTCTTCTTACAACCTTTCAAATCCTCAACCATTCTCATTTATTTCTCTTCCATCTCCTTTACTCTACACATTCCCTAAAATGTGCTCCACCTCAACTAATGGAATTGTGACAAGTGTCACATTCCTATTGGTTCCCCTTTTATCCCACATTCACCAATTACTCTCATTCTTCAACCCTTGAGTCCTCTAAGTAGAGTCTTCCTTTACACAATATGGATCCACAACTTGAAACATTCTTACTATAGGCATTTCTACTTATAGCTTTTACCATTTTTCATCACTTTAGCTTGTTTATGTTATCATTTTGCATCAAGTCTCACACTTTGGATCAACTATATTATTGGAGCTTATCAAAGGGATTGAGAAAGGGCTTCTTTCCACATCAAAGGAGCACCAATCCCCCTATGGGATGAAGGTTTAGTTATTCTAAGTTGATTGCATGTTATCTTTGGTTTGTTATGCTCTTATTTTCATGTTTTCATCTTCATTTGGCTAAGAATCTCATAGGGAATGTTAGATTTGTGTTTCTAACATGATTAACTATTGTTTGTTGGTCTTGTGTTAGCTAATTGCAGATTTGGTGTTCACCAAATGAATTTTATTATTAGAGTTGAATCATAATTGCCTGTGATTGTTTGGAACCGATCCTGTGGAAGGGCCGAAGGTGTAGTGGTGGTAGGAGCCAAAAGAACCCATTTGCGATCTCCGCCTGATCCCATAGGTTGGCAAGTGTCTTCGGGGTTTGGGACATAATGGGGAAAGAAGGTACAAGTTGCCAAGGGGGAGGGTTGTGGTATACACCCTCTTAGGCTTGGCATATGACTTCGGGCGGACCCATCATGTTCCCTCTCCCAATGTCCAAAATTGTTGCATTATTGATAACCTGTGAATGTGATGTAATTATCTAATCCTAACAAATATATATACATATTGTGAATATTGTTCATGTGATGAATACATGATTCAATCCAAGATCATATCGTTAGAAAGGTATTTATTTGTTAAGGTGAAAACCCTAACCCTAATTTGTCTTAAGTAGTGATCAATAAGCGAATCCTAGGGAAAATTAGGATAGGGGGCATTATAGAGAGCTTATGGTTTGAACCACAATGACATTCATTGATCCATCATCACCACTTTCATCCTAGAACGTTCCATCCCCATGTTTGGCCAACGACATTTTTCACTAGACATTGAGCCTTGCACAATGTTATCTCTGACTGAGATCATTCCTAAGGCTAGGAGTTGCAATATAATCCTTTTTCATGATCATTTGGAAAGTAGCAATGAATGTAGGAAGAAGTTGGTAGATAGTTTAGCATGGGCATTGTATTGCAATATCACCTAAATTTTGTAATTTGCACTTAGTGTGCCATTTGTAATCAAACTGTTGCGTTCTAGCATGTTGTGAATCCACAATGGCAGATTGTAATTACTCTATAATTGAAAATGAATAAAGATCATGGTGCTATTTACTTTGTCTCATTAAATTGTGTGGTTTGATTGTTCATTTGGTTGCATGGTTGGATAATCCTTTATTGGAATCTTAGGCCATGACTACATCGATTAGTAATAGAGTAGGTTAATAAAAAAAAACTCTCGACATTGTGTTTTGGAAAATTTCCCTTTGCCAAAACCTTTTGGGGTTAATTTTAAGTTGAATTTGATTATCTGTTTAATGCTCCCTCTTACTTGGTGGGGACCTCTCATCAAGGATATTTTGGATGATGACAGAAAATTGTGAATAGTTTATGGATTGAATTCCTATGGAATTGAAGATGCAAGGGCAGCTTTTATGGGGACCCTTGACCTCACATTTTAGGAGAGTCGAGAAATTTCAAGTAGGAGCTTTCTTCACTTGTCAAAATAAAGATCATTGCCTCTTGGAGCACATGCTTACATGTTAGCCTCTGAGATCTATTTAGGGAGAGACTTTCCTTGTACCCATATTTTTAGATTAATGCAAATATTTGTTTGACAAAGTTATATAAGATTCATTTCTCCAAAATAACTTTTGAAAAGATTGTTGCAAAGAGTGCCACATTAACATTTTAACTTCAGGTATACATTCTCTTTTTGTCTGGTTAAATGTTACTACTATAGATAGTAATTTTTACAATAATTATGATTTTTTTAGTTAACTACATATTTTGCTCTGCTTATCACCTACTTGCAATAAAGCATGTGGATATGTTCAATCTAATGCAGGTGTCATTTGCCAACACTGTATATTGGACTGGAGTACATGCGCACGCACAACTTTAAGCTTGCTGAACAGGTTTCCTGTTTGAACATGTTATTTTTTGTATTTAATTACCAAAGTTCATTTTGATTTATGTATTTCAATGGTTATGTCTCATAATGAGAAGAAACAATGGTCCTTTTCAAGAGAACAAAAGTAAACCTGATTTCCTTATTTTGTGTGGACTGATAAAGTACTAAAGATCTGAGAATCCCAGAAGTTTTGATTTTAACTTTGTGATCTTGCGTACATGGTATATACTGTTATTCATTGATAAAGGTCATTTATATTAGAGCTGTATTCAGTATCTTAATAGTAGCCTTTAGTGAAGCGAATCATCATGACATTATTAAATGAATTTTAAATTATTTACAGTGTTGTTTAAGAAGTAGACTCAAGTAATATTTTTTTTTTGTACCAACAATAATTGTTCTAATAATCAGGTCAATCAGATAATCTTGTCTATGCATTTTCTTGTGTTTTGCACCGAGGAATCACTTAGCTTATCTTCTCTTTTGAGAGGGGCAGTTCCCTCTCATGAATGATAATAATGCATCTTCCCTCCGTCAATTAGAAACTACAGCTAAGGCTCAAACTTCCCATTCAGGCCTCAAGATGCATGAGTGGTGCACATGCCACTAGGATAACAGGTGACACAGTTCTTCCAAACTCCCTTGCTAAGTGGTTTGTGCCAGAGTATTACAGACAAGTTGAATTGCACATATTCTTTTTGCAAGTACTTTCTACATCTTTCATATCTTTTAACAAATTGTCAGAACACTGTAGAATTTTAACATGGTGATGAAGCTCTATGAAAATTCAATAACATATTATAATAGATGTCATTTGTACAGGACTATGAAGTCTACAAAAAATAATCTGAGGTTAGTAGCTATCTTTGTGGAAGAAGATTAAAATAAAGACATTAAGTTTTAACAGACCTGATTTCTGTGTCCTTATAATGTCCATCTGTAGACTATGAAGAGGATTCTGTGGGTGAGGTTTAAATACTCTCCATCGAATGTATTTTATGAAAATGAGGTGACAGTTAAATTACAGGATACATTTCAACCTGCTTTACCATGAATGTCTGTCCTAAATTCCTATTGGTCCAAGGGTATTGACCTTGCCTCAGGAAGGCCAATCAATCCATTTTAATGGTTGCATAAGATATAATTGAAAATTCCCTATACTCAGCTCCACGCTTCTCATTTTTAAGGAATAGGATCAATTTCTTCCTTCAATATCCAATGGACATCAGTAATGACATTCCTCAATTTAACTTCTCTGGCCACAATAATATGGACAGTAAGCACAAGAATTAGAACTAAACAGACTAAGGTAGAATTAAGCTGAATCTGACAACCAACATCCTAACTTGTCAGGTGGTAGGGCCTAAGATTCACTTTGCTTGGTTTCTTGCAAAATAATTACATATAAATTATTTATTTTTTGTTTCAAGGATAACTTTATATCCTACTGAAAGTTATACTGCTTGGAATGGTTTGTTTCAAGATGCTTAAAAATATGCTGCTAGTTTTGATCAATAAGGGTAGGTTATTTAGTTGTTATCTTCTTTGATAAAATCTCTTTGAATCTACATACATGATGATGGTGTTTCTTCACTCTGGTTTTCTTTCCTACTTTGTCTTGATTCTTCATTCTGGTTTTCTTATTTTGTCTTTGATGTCCTTGGTGGATTGCATGATTTGTAGTATCATTGCAAATCCAGATTCTTAAGATGCTTAAAACACTATTATGTTTAAAATGCTAGTGGTTAAAATTTAAAATGATATATTCTATTTTTTAAATATTGTAGTAATAAAGAAAATGCAGCTTCTCATATCTGACTGGTTGTTCGTTTTGATGATGTGGACATGATGTGTAGAAACCCCAGTTTCCCCTAATTCTCAATTTGACAGTTTTGTTTGACTTTTCTGAAGTTTCAGGGTTTTTGAACGTTTTCAAGGGTTTTGAACATTAAATGCAATATGGCGATTTTTGCAATAAATACAAATAAATGCAATAAAATCATATATCTCTGAGAATTACAAAATCTTTAGCAAATACTGAAACTTGTTTAACATATAATCTTCTGAAGGTGATTACAAGACAACCCAGTTACATGCAATGAGAAATAATGAATCTTATTGAAAACCTGGAATTTGCAGATTGCTGGTTACAGATTTGAAATGGTACGGCTGCATCCAGAGTCTCTTCTCCCTCTCTCTGCCGTTCCAGAACTAGGCCAGGTAATAGTGCGCCTCTGCCAGTGATGAGGAACTGAAGAGAAGTAAGGCGTTTTTTGCATTGATGAAGAAAGATGTCCTTTTCTGATGGTACGGCCTGACAGTACAGGTTGGTACGGCTGGGAAACAATTATGAATTGGTACGGCTCCTCTTCCTAGCCTTCAGAACAACCATAGATTAGGCGCCTTGTTTGATTTAACCTCTGGAAGAATTTATAATCAAACCTCATGAAGAAATGTACAACTCTCAAGAAGAAGTACGGCCTGCTGTAAGATGTACGGCTTAACTACAGCAGTCATTAATAATGTACGGCTTCTTTCAAATCTCAAGATCTCTGTGAAAAGTACGCTTTGGTGAATGAATATACTCTGGCTCAACCCCTGACAATATCTCTGAAGATGAATAAGTCTGTGAGATGCAACTTGATGAAGGTACGGCCCTGGTACAGAAGTACGGCCCTGCTGCATGCATTAATGATTTGTACGGCCTTTCTCAAAACTCTCCAGATTCTCAAGAATATGCGTCTTGTGAATAGAAGATATTCTGAATGATTTTAATATGCTGAAGCTCTGCAAAACAATAATCTCTGATGTTTGTATCGACTGTGATGCTCTGTAATTCCTCCTGCATGAAGAAATTTCTCAACTGGCAATAAATCAGATGCTATTTCACATCCTCTGAATTGCTTCGAAGGAGATGGCTCGTTCTCCGACGATTTCGAGACGAAACCCTAAGGTCTCTGTGCTCTGGCAAGGCCTGATCAATTTCTGATTCTCAAATGTCATGATGGCTCAGAAACCAAGGCAAAACCCTTATTAAGCTGAAAAGTGCGATTTCCACCATAATAGGGTTTTAATTAAAATATCATATTTTAATCTTTTAATAATTCAAAAGTCTCCAGCCAAAATATTTTATAATATTTTAATTCTCCAACTGGCCCCTTTCTGATGATGGGCGCACCCCTCAAGACAGGTAACTTAAGTTATAATTTAAAATTATAACTTTATAATATAATCATTAATTACTTAATATTTAATTAATATAATTAAATATTAATATCTCGCCCGTTACTCATCCGATTACCGATCCGTCTGATGCCGACGAACTCAGAAGTGATTCCGGATGCTGCCAAAGTCATACTGCTAAAAATAGCAGTGGTCCCACTCTGCCTGCCAGGAACTGCTAAAAATAGCAATTCTGCAAAACATCTCCGAATGAGCCCGAACGAAAGCCAATTGATCAATACTGCCAATCTGACGCCGAGCCAAGCTCCGAAACGACCCTCTAACCACTCTGTCGCCTCGAGGGTCTCATGATAGGCCAATCTCACGATCACGATGCCGCCAAAAGCGGGGACATGACATGATGACAATTATTTTTATAGAATTCTATTGTGAAGAACATCTATTTTCATCTTGTAGCATAAATGATTTTTTTTTTTTAATATTTCTTGTAGTTGTGTTTATTTCTTGCTCACTTCTAAAAGGCAAATGAATTGGCATACATAAATTTATACCCTCTAGAGTTTTATTGTCTTTTTGAGAGCACCTACATACGCTCATATCAAATAATCTCATTCATGTTAATTCTTTTGAATACGCTTCTAGAAACAATGATAAGGATGCCACTGGATTCTTATGTTTATGTGCTAAATTATGTTTAATTTCCAAAACATTGAACAATAATGTTTATCAACATTGAAATGCAGAGAGCTGCTATACGTTTCTAGTCAATTGCATATGCTGTCAAAGTATTTTTGTAATAATTTTCAATTTATGTTTTTACCTTGGTTGGATGGATTTGTTTTGATTTAAAAATTTCTCTTTTGCAGTTCTTCATGAAGGCAAAAAGAATTTGTTCAACAGATCCTCTTGTATACCATGAATTGGGAGTTGTATCTTACAAAACCCAAGAGTAAGGAAGTATATCATGTGGAGTTTTTTTTTCAGTTTTACTTTCTGTATTTGGGCCTATGCTTTTTCTGATAAAAAGATAATATGCCATCAAATAGGAGACAGCCTATCTAAAGCTGTAAGGAATAATGGGTGGGAAGGCTGTTTAAAACATACAAAAACTAGGAAGGACCCAGAGATAAATAGAGCAAATAACAATCCCAAAGAAAAGCTGAAGTCAGCAAACTAAAACAGAGTTATGCTAGCACATTGAACCAATACCCAGCCTAGAAGAGATAATCAATTTAAAAGAAAGCATAGAGAAACCAATAGAGGGAATTGTTTGTTTTCTACTTCAATATAGAGCCTGTTATTGTGTAAGTTGTTAAATAATCAATATGAAGATAGTTCTGTTGTTTGCATCCTATAGAACTTCATAGTTTATTTATTAGTTATAAATGAAGTTACCTGTGACTTTTTTTCTTGGTACAGTCTTTGACTTTCTTATTGTACAGAATTTTCTGCTTTTATTGCACTTAAGATGTTCTTCGGGCTCTATATCTGTAATAAAACCCATGAACATGTGTGATTGTTTGTCAATAGATTGTTGAGATGATTGATTTGTGTGAAATATATACATTCTGCAAAGGAAAATCTTATAGTATGAACCACCAAAATTAATATTCCTAGAATTTAGACGGCTTAGGAGGTACACTAAGTAAATTGTATGCTGGTTATTTCAGCTTATAATTAAATTAGGCACAATCTTGGATGCATCCTCCTGATGCCTAACTCTTTGCATGGCATTTTGTGGTGAGCAACCCCTATCAATCTGTCCATCCAGTGCCTTGCTAACATGATGATGCTAAAGCACATTATTCAACATGCCTCTAACCATATACATTGGTATTGTCTAGATATGCCATTGCCAAACTATGATGACCAACATTCTTGGTGGATAAACCTTAAGAAAACACCACTTGTAGACAGATCATCACTTGTCAGAATCTTGCTTTGCATCAATGCTCAAAAACTATAAACCAAAATTGAACACAACATTACTAACCTTCTCAGTTACTGATCTTGGTACTTGTTTGGGTTTGGGGGTTTGGTTTGCGGATTCAGTTAAAAAAAATGGGGTTGGGTTCATCCATATACAAATATATAAAAATAATAAATATATATATTTGCAACCTAAGGCTAAAATTAAGAATATTATAGACAATATGCATATTTTCCAATATTTTTAATGTACAGAAATAATTATGAACCTTATACAATAATAAAAAAGTCAATATATAAATTTATAATAGAATAATAAATAAATGATAAAGTTAATAATTAATCAATATTATTAACTTTACAAATGAATTAAAATAAGGTTATAATTATAATGTGATGTGCTAGTTGATAGATTCCATGTACATATGAAAATTGTCAAGAGGCAATATTACTGTGCTAACTCTACTGAAGGTGATATGCATATGAAATCATGATTATGTTCTGCTTCAAAGCTGTATGGTAACAACAACAGACACTGTGGTTAAAGGTATAATTGTGACTGTATTCCTAGCGATTATATTTTGTTGTCAGTTATATATAATCTCTAATATTATTATTCCTAGCAACAATATTATTATTATAGTATCTGCTGTTATAATTGATAATAATATAACTTGCCTTTGATCGCGACAATATTACTGAATACATTCCCAGTGATTAGATTTAGTTGTTAAAGGTATAATCATGACTACATTAAAATGTGCAGTGTCTGTTGTTAAAGTTATAAATGTTGTGATTATATTTTATGCTGTTGCGACTATATTCTGGAGGTTTTTGCCTTGGAAAATAGACAACCCTTGCAAAATGGATTTATGAAAAGAAGGAAAAACTTGTTGTGGAATCTGTCAATGGCCTCATATTCAACATGGGTTCTCCCTGGTTTGTCTGGGATGAATTCACAGGCAGAATATCAATTGGCCACACCTTCTTCCTGCATCTGTCTAGGATTAGGATCTAGAGCAGATCATACCTGAACCAGCTAGGGAATAGGAATGAACCGGTAACATAGCTAACATTGAATGCCACATTGCACTAGAACACAACACACCAAACTAAAATAGAAACTTCAATTGGAAAACCCAATCTTTGAGTGAGAAACTAACTAAAGATGGGAATCATCCTTCATCTTTCGGTGTGTCTTCTAACCTCCATTTAGACCTGTAGGTTCTACAAACTAGATGTAACATGCAAATCGTTGAGAACTCTGAAAACACAAGCAGGTCTTGAAATGATAATTTATAAAATTTTTCATTTTGAATGTGTTGGTTTCAACCAAGAATGCACCTTATTACAATAATACCCTTATATCTCTAATAACAAAACTTTATATAGCTTCTTACAAAGATTTTAATTTTTTTTCTTATTTACTCAGCTAGGAGACAAAAATACAAAAATAAAGCTTACTTTGGATTTAGAATGGCTCAAAACTCCCAAAATGGCTGATTGCATGGCTAGGTGGACATGCAAATTACTTGTTAGTTGTTACTTCTTATCAATGCATCTATAAAGCTACTTAGGAATATGGTCCATTCAACAACAAAACCTTCTGATAAGACACTTTGGTCTGTTCACCCCCTGCAAAGGCATCCTCTCCGAAGATTGAAAAAGTCTAACAATAAAAGCTCTACATTCCCAAAGAACCAATGCCCTTCCATTAAAATAAAATCCCTATCTATTTTGGATTGAAATACAACAATGAAAAATTTCCTGCACACGGGTAAATTGGAACATATTTTTTCAATACTGGCTTGTAGAATCTAGACAACCAATCATGAAGGTCTGAAACACTTGGCCGGTGCAGGTTGAATCTGCAAATCACACCCAGATCAGCATAGTGAGCTTCCTTTGCTAAAACTAATGCACCAAACACAAGAAGGGGAATCTTCTTGGCACTCTTAATTACCTTTTGAACCTTGGACTGCAAGGCACTAACAGTGGCCAACCCAACTGAGAGCTTCTCAAGCAAGACAGAAGCTGCTACCTTACTTTTACCAAGAACAGGAACAAAGGGGTGTTTAGGCAGAGAAACTGCCTTATTTATTAACAGAGATCTTCAAATCACCAAGAGCAGTATAAGCTGTAAAACTAGATTGATGACCGGGGGTCACAGAGGCTGTAACACCCTGGTCCAAAGCTGCCTGAACCAGCCAACTGCCCCCCATATCCACCCTATCACTTTTTCTGTACAGCTTCAGCAGAGTCTTCAATCAGAGCTTGCTGAACAGAAGAATGGGAGCAACCAAAGCAATCAGAAGCAAGAAAATATTTAGAGTTAGCAGGTGATGCAGAAATGGAAGTGGGAGCAGTAACAGAAGCCACACTAATTAAGATAGTCATTATCTTGAATCTGTGAGTTATTTAATGAATATATTCTGATTTTCTATAATTATTGAATGTTTTATAGTCATTATCCACCCTTGCTTTCTCTATCTAGTCAGCTGTATTTTGTGTACATTATATCCCTGCTCGTAGATATATATATGCCACCTCTTTTGTGTCTATGTACCTTTCAAACACTTGGAAATCAGGATGCTCATTTTCTTTTTCAATACTCATTCTGATATTAGTGCTGGTTTGTTTTCCAAACTGATTTTGAGTTACTTTTAGTTGTCAAGTATCAATGATAATTAATATGCCCTTACTGGTAATCAACAGGTATGAAAAAGCTGTACGGTGGTTTGAAAAGACTCTAAGTTATGTTCCTTCACCTTTGACTGAAACTTGGGAACCTACATTGGTGAATATGGGACATGCACTACGGAAACTTAAGTATGTTCTTCCTCCTAACAAGAAGTGCAATTCTTTTCTTTCGGTTGTGCTCATAATAAACACATATGCGAGGATTCATTATAACATGCAAGTAATAGATGTAGATTGATTGTTCAGTGTTTTAAGTTTTGCATGGAAACCATGGTTATCTGTCAAATGCTAATGTCTGACTTTTGAAGAAAATAAGTAGTCCTTCCAATTTAAGAAAGTATTAGTACACAACAGTCTTTTTATGTTTTCTGAATTAAATTATCAATGGCTAAAAAACTCCTTAATGTCATGGACTATAAATCTGTATTTCTTGTTATTGCTTGCAAAAGCCTTTACTGATTAGTTTTGGCAGGTGCTCAAATCATGTTTCAATCGTCTAGTTTAATGTCTTTGATAGGCCTTTGTTTATATGGTTCTATCTGCTGATCCTAAGCTTTGAGAATGGTTTCTTACTTGATTTTGTACTGTTAGTCATGATAGATCATTATAATTTATACCATTATTATGAGGTCTCTTCATGCCAAAATGCAACTATTTGCTAACTGTGATTCAAATCCATAACAACTTTCTCAACCAACATTTAATGGGGACTTGGATCCTAGTGTATTCAAGTGTGGAAAATTTATTCATTTATACAGTCCAAATAGGATTCAGAACTCTTCACAGGGGTTCATATGGTGAATTTCCTGCAGATGATGGCACTATGTAATGATTTTCACTCAAGGGATCAACCTATCACAGTTTTTCTCTCTCAACATGCCCTTGGTAATCAGCTACGTCATGCGCTGTGCATTCATTTTGACAAATTCAAGAGGCCTTTAGATTTGACATCTGCCTTTGGGGAACTAAAGTCACTGCCATCACAGGAGAAATTTAAGGCCTCATGCAAAAACTATGCAAGGATCTCTCTCCTATTGTCCATGTAAGTGTCTCCAAATGAGCAGCACTCCACTACAAACTTGAAATAGAAAGATGAAGAATCCGGCTGTTGAAAGTAGCAAGGAGAAAATTAATGTAGAAGGGAAACAGAAGATGGTTTCTGAGAATGGATGCCATGTTACAATCATTCTGGATGAAGAGTGAAAGCATAAGAAAATATGAACTCATGCTTGATAACCAACCTCAGAAAACATGAATGTCAATTAAAGAACGAATTTTGAAAGAGTAAGAGTTAAAGCATGAAATTATGAATGTTGAAGCTTCCATTTACCACCCCACTCCTTAGAAAGCTGATAACCATGTTATGCCTTGTCATCAAATATGTCTGCCTGAAAATCCTACCATCCACTTTATCCTTGCCAATCACAATCCACTTTACCCTTGCCAATATAAATGATTCTATCCAAGGCCTTATCAAAATTATGGAGACAAAAACCATGGAACTAATGAGGTACCATGAGTCCTCCATTTTGCTACTCAATAGCCTCAAAGGAATAAAAGACAATCAAAGTGCCATTACTGGCTGCCTTAACAAACAAGATGAAGTAATTACTATTCTCAGGCATTGTTGCTGAAGTATCCTCAAGAGAACAGAAGTGATTGAAAGGATTTTGAACATTGAGAGTTTGAGAAGAGAATATTGGGGGACTGATCAGCAATTCTGGCAGCAGCATGCAACTCCCAAAAGACAATGAAGCAACAAGAGATTCAGCCTCAGAAGCATCATCAACCCTACCAATCAATGGAACACACCTAAAAGTGGGAGGACACACCATTGGATGTGGGCTTGGAACGGGGAAGGATGACTAGCTGCTGGCCCTCACAATGGCTAAAGGCACTGCCCTCTCAACAGGAATAATTCTTGAAGATGTGAATGACTAGCCATCTTTTATTTTATGTTCATTATGTTAGCTAACTATAAACCTTCTACCATGCTTTTATTGTAATCTCACCTTGTGGACCTCTCTCTTTCTATCTCATAGTTTCTTTGGTTAATTTCAGCCTGCTTTTAATGCTCATCTATGATGGACTTTGACCTTTCAAAGGTTTTTGAAAACTCTCAATCTGATTATATGAACTGAATTGAGAGTTTTTGTAAATGCACTTACATATTCTTTAAAAGTTGTTATATATATACATATAGCATTTTTTAACATCATATATTATCGTTCTTGAAAGCTAAAAAATGCTGTGTGAATGTAACTATATATATTAGATGTAAATTTCATCATTTTCAAGTCAATACTTTTCTCCATCTGTCTAGGTCTATATATATGATCCCCATGTTTTTATTAAGAGGGGTAAGTGCTTTTGACCTGGAGCTATGAACTAGTGAGGTCACAAATGGGGGACGTCATCCCCAATATAAATTTTCAACAATTACACCCCAATGGGGTTTGAACCTTGATGGCAAGAATAACACAACTGTAAAATCCCCATCTTGGGCACAACAATTTTTTTTAAAAACAATGCACAACTACCAACTTAACCAACCAAACATATTCCATGTAAATTAGTAGTGTTAATTTCAATAGCTCTGCATTCACCATGGTGGTATGATGTCCCCTCCTAGCTTTTGTGCAGTGGACATTACCTTTAGCCAATTCCAGAGTCCCTGTTGGCTAAGTGGTTCAGATAAGGGGACTCAGTTCCAGCTTGGGTGTTGGGTTTGTAGTTTGCTGGGAGACTTTCTATTTTTAGCAGGGCCAGTTTGGTGCTCATTGTCTACAGTGAGTATTGGTGTAATATCAGTTCTCTCCAGTTTGAGCCTTTGGATTGTCACTTGCTATTTTTAGTGCTTACTAAAAATAGTAAGTCTATTTTGGAAATACTGGACCAGGTCAGATTCGTCACAACAACATATTTAGTTGGTAAAGTTACTTTGATAAAATTATTTAAATATTTGTTTTAAGCTTCGAAATGTGAGATTTATTAAAGTAACTTTATATTTTATTATTAAGGAGTCATAAGGGGACATTAAAAAGGACCTTGGATGCCTAGTGACACAACTTTAAGTTGTTTTTTAAAAGGTATATCATTTAAAATGTTTCTTATATCTTGGGCGCCCAAGTAAAGATGAACGCAAAAATTAAATAAAAAATTAAAACAAGTGCAAAGTGAGAAATGGCGTTGGTTTTTAGGGTTGAGGTATTCGCCCTAATTTGAAGTCTCTCATAAAAGTTCATTTTTGAAGCTTATTTTTTCATGCTCGAGATTGACAACAAAGGGAGATGCTACTGGTTTGATACCAGGTGGTTGAAGACGGGATTGAGGACGAAAACCCTCAGATTCTAAGACTAGTTTCAACAGTGAGAGACCTGCTCAAGTTGGTGATTGGTGATTTCATACAGGAATCACAACTGGGCGTGAAGGATGAATTATCAGTACTTTTGATTGGATTTTAGTGTGTTTTGGGTGCGAGATTGTTGGTTTTTGGAGTGGTGTGGATTTCTTCAGTTTTGGTGTGTTTATTTACAGTTTCTGGGCATTTCCTTCTTGAATCTGAGACTCACATATTTGCTCATAGCTTGAAAATGGAGTGAAGAATCATTATGGGTATTGGCTAGAATGCTTCCTTTCTTCTTGGTGATTAGAACGAGTATTGGCTTGCATTTTTTAGTGGAGGATCTGATTTTTAAAAGTAAATCGACCCCTTGAGGAGGGACGGCCTAAGTGGTGTTGGGTTTCAGATTTGAACCTGCTATTTGTTTGGCATTTGAGGCTGGTCTTGAGGCCTTTTTTCTGCAACGTTTGGGGTGCTAGGAAGCAAGGTAAATCGGGCTTATTTGCTGTTCCAGTCATTACTCTTGAAGGGGGTTTCAAGCTGCAGCCAGGTGTCTTGTTACAGGTCTGAAAGTGTTTCAATTTTCTGATGTTTATGAATGTAAAAAAATCTGCATTATCTTGTCACTGTAATCTGAATATTGAAGGATAAGAAAGTTAATTTCCTAGCAAGTTCATTGCAATTATTTATTTATCGTTGGGCATCAATATATCATGACTGGCATATGAGAAACAAGACAATCAAACAAATTAGAAAACAAACTCAGAAAACCTCATACAGCAGTTGGAAAGTATGAAGAAAAAACACAAATTTTTTTTATTCGGGGTTGTTTATTAAAAGTGGCAACAAAAAATCAACACTACTTACATGCTTACGCTCAAACTTGTGGTAAGGTCCCAAGGACAAGGTCTTCCTAGACCTACAACCTAAGCCTCGAGGGTTCGTGATGACCCTGCCTATGTATCCCCTCGTTGGAATCAAAGGCTTCGTAGTTTGCCCCACAATGCTAGAGGGAGTTCAATCTCTCCTCTTTTATGAGATCTTAGATCTCAATTTTAAACCATGATTGTTAATTAAGTATAAGTAAGCTATCATCTTAGCCAATTATAATATAATGTTAATAAATTCGCTATCAAGTGTTGGATCCATACCAAACATTAGTGTACAAACATTCACAATATTCACAAGGTGTCATTCATACTATAATCTCATAGATTATACACAATGGCCATCATGAGCATACCCCCATATACACAAGCTGATTAGCCCATACACAGTACAAGTACAATAGTGACTGGATCATACACAGATCACAAGTGCAACAGTGACTGGATCATACACAGATCACAAGTATAACAGTAACCAAATCGTACACAGATCACAAGTACAATGGTGATTAGGTCATATTTACATCACAAGTACCACAATTATTATCTCATTCGCATATCACAATTATATTAGTGATTGGCTCCAACATATATCGCAAATACATAGTGACATGGTCTAACATACATCAATATACACAATGAAGAGCTCCACCATACATCACAAATACATAATAACGAGCTCCAACATACATCACATGCACAGTGGCAAGCTTCAACATTCATCACATACATATAGTGACGAGCTCCAACAAAGATCACATCCATGATGGCTGATTAACACATCACAATGGCTAATACATGTCCATAATACATCCTAGATAGAAAGAATATCGGTGCATTGCGCATTACATCGTGGGTCCTATCCTTTCCTCCGCTCTTCTACACCATTGGACAAATGGGAAGAGGATTTGATGCATCCCATACTACACCGCGGGTCTGTCCTCCGCCCCACAAGGCTAGGTTTATAGTTTGACAACTAGGAAAGGGATTCGGTGCATCCCATAGTATATCGCGGGTCCGTCCACTATCCCAAGGGTTTCCACAAGTAGTGAACCTATCAAACCCGGTGGATACCAACTTCATTCACCTATAGGCCATCGGCGACAAGTCTGTCCCCCAGGAAGAAGTAGCTCCTGACATATGCCACCTTGTGACCTTAGTGATATTGTCAGCTATCTTCTTCACAATCCCGGGTAACACTGGCCTCGGTCACTTTCGTGCCTTAAGTGACAGCCAGTGAACCCCCTCGGTACAACAGTAAGCCCCAAATTACCGTTACTTGCACGGATGGGTCCCTACCCGTGCAACTATTACCGTATCTTAATCATAACCAGGGTAGCCTGCTACCTTCACCTTCGTGAACCAGGTGAATGCTGACTAATCCCTAACAACAGCCCAGACATCAATCATTGGCATGGTCCAATGACTGTCTATCACTGCTCAAATATACCAGAGGTTCACACTTGGGCGGGTCATACATAACATGAACACAATCACAGTCAACATATATACGGGCCTATACATAGATACTTCTAGATATGGAGTTAGTTTTCACAACACAAAGTCACATGGAACCAACACGAGATGGACTTTGCCAAACTTATACATGTTGATGTTTATGGCAGCGTCGTGGTCTTCTTCCGACAATCTTCTTGATGACAAAATAATAAATTAAATAATAGCTAAGGCTATTTAATTTATATATATAGCGATTGGATAAATTCAAGAGACACGTCTTTAATAGTAAATGATGATTAATTATTGAAGATGGCCGACCTTCCTTGTAATCAATATTATTTGTAATTTCCTTGGTGGTCGACCTAGCTTTTATTTGTAATTATATTTTGGTGGCCGACCTTCTCCTTGAAGAGGTGCGACCTCTCTTGCACAATGTATATATAGAAGCTCATTCCTCCTCATTCAAGAACAAGCAAGTTTGAAGTATCTTCTCTTCTCTCAAGTGCGAATTACCAAGAGCAGATTTGAGTTGCAAGGAAGTGCAGATTATTTATCTATCATTGCATCTTGTGAAGGTGCTGATTATTGGCCTTGAGATTGGCCTCATTGTAAAGAGACTTGTTGCCATTACATATATATAAGAGATATATATTTGTTGCTGTGTTTTTCTCCCTCAAGAGGAGGGTTTTCCTAGGGTATCTGCTATGTTATTGTGTCTGATTTTGAATTAAATTTTTGTGTCATTAATCTGATCATAAAACTAACATGGTATCAAAGCGGGTTTGAAGAAGATCGTGATCAGATTTATTATTACAGCTATACTCTTTTCTCTTTCTCATTTTGTCTATCTCTATCTCTTTGTCCAGATGGTGAACGGTCTTAAGATTGAGGATAGACTCGAAGGAGCATCAAACTTCACTTCATGGAGATTCAGAATTATGCTCACTTTGGAGGAAAACGAATTGGTTGAGTTCGTGGAAACCAAAGTTCCCTAACCTACGGATGAGGAAGAGAAAGTTCAATGGAGGAAGAAAGATATCAAGGCAAAGAAGATGTTAGTTGATTCCGTGAAGGATCATATCGTTCCTATTGTCTCCAAGTTGAAGACAGCAAGAGACATGTTCAAAACCTTGGAGGAGATGTACGAATTCAACAAGATAAGCCGGGCACTTGCACTGAAGCAACAACTCCATCATGTGAAGATGACGGAAGGAGAATCTGTCATCGCTTACTTCCGGAAGATTTCCGAATTGAGAGATCAACTCTCTACCATTGGTCATATTGTTGATGTCAAGGACTTGACCATGTTGGCTCTTAATGGTCTTCCTTCATCTTGGGAGTCTTACATTCAAGGAATCAGTGCAAGATCGAAACTTCCCAAGTTTGATTGTTTGAGGGCAAATTGTATTCAAGAAGAGTCTAGGTTGGTTGCGAGAGGTATTGGTCGAAGCTCTACAAATGAAGACATTCATGTTCTTTCCGCTCAATCCTCGAAGAAGAAAGAGAAAGGTGGAAAGAAAGGATATTTCAAGAGGAATAGAGATAAAGGAGCTGATGGTGCTCCCGCATTTAAGAAGTGGGACCTCTCCAAAGTCCAATGTTTTCGTTGTGACATGTTTGGTCACTATGCAAAGGATTGCCCACCAGGCCTAATCAACATGCTTCATTTGCGGATGTGGATGAGATCTCTCCTCAGAAAGATTCTAGGGAATTTCTATTCTAAGTCATGGGCTGTGTTCAAGCCGTGAAGGTTGTGTGCTGATCTTAGCGCAAGAGCAGTGTATCTAACTGTGTCCAGTATTTGCATCCATTAGAATATTTAAAGAGATAAGTATTCTTTGTTTGTTGAGTTATATCATTTAATTGGATCTTGTAATTAGTAAAGAGGATAGTGGTTTCATCATATATCATTCTCTTGTGATAGAACCTTGAACTCTTGGAGAGAGTTGGTTCTACATGCTAACTGCATAATGCATTCAAGAAATCTGTAGTTGTGCAGATTATTTTTTGTTGTGTTGAGTTTGGCACTCTCGAGAGGAGTAAAAGATGGAAGAAAGAGTTATATCTGAATTCAATTAAAGATAAGTTCTTTATCCCTTCATTCTGATCTTTTGATATTTGCTCATATTTCACTTATAGGTTGATTTCTTTATTTATTGTTCATAAACTCTTATGTGTTCATGCTATATCTTGAGATAGTAAACCTTGTATGATTCTAGCCTTGATATTTCTTTGGATAGTTATAAACTGCTAGTAATCTCTCTCTAAAATGTTTTCAGGACAGTTCTAGGAGTAAGAAGGTGATGGGAGATTGCTTAGTGATGAAAAGCTCGAGGCATCTTGTGAGGAAGTCATGCCGACCAAAGAAATGATCAAGCGTGAAGTCACAACTTGCAGCCATGAGACTGAGTTGGTGGCTAGAGGGAGTTCACTTCCAGAAGTCTTCTTTGCAATCTCTGAAGCAGGGATCAAGAGGCAATTCTGTGACTCACTGAGAAGTGAAGGTTGTAGTGTTGCAAGGCCAACTGTTAAATCCTTGAAAGACCTCTTCAGCTGCTGAGATCAAAATTGCACAAGACAGTCATTTGGATTTGATATTGGTAGCTCCGCAAACCTATTCAGAATAGAGTGATCTGCAATGAGGTCAAGGAGGTCTACCTTGAACTCTCTACAGTACCAGAGGTGTGCATTGGAAAACATTTATCTAAGGCGAGTGTTGCAGGAAATCTTGGACGAAGAGGTCAGAAGGTTGATGCAAGTACTTGAAGATTCAAAGGGAGCCTACTGAACCTAAAGAAGATGGAAGTATACTATTGAGATTTGGTATGATGGATTGCAAATCCATGTCTACGCCTATGGAGACCAACCTACATAAGTTGAAGGAGGCTACAGCTAGTTCAGACTTGGTGGATCCCACGATGTACAGGTAGTTGATTGGATCCTTGATGTATCTAGTCAACACTAGACCAAATATCTGCTATGTAGTGAGTATACTTAGTTAGTTCATGTGTGAACCGAAGCAGATACATCTTGTTGCAACAAAACATATCCTGAGATACTTGCGTGGCACAATTGGATATGGATTGAGATATTCTTCAGGTGTGGATCGGGAGTCGCATGGCTATATTGATTTTGATTGTGCAGGGTGTGTCATTGATCGGAAGAGCACCTCTAGATGTTGCTTCAGTTTGGGATCTGCTATGATTTCTTGTTGCAGCATGAAGCAGTCATTTGTAGCATTGAGTACAATAGAGGCAAAGTATATTGCAGCTTGTATGGCAGTTCGGGAAGCAGTGTGGCTTCGTAAGTTCCTTGCAGGATTGATTTAGACAATCAATGGAGCCTACTATCATTCATTGTGATAACCAAAACTGTGTGAAGTTTTCTGTCAATCTTGTGTTCCATGACAAAACTAAGCATGTGGAGATCAAATACCATTATATCAGAGATATGGTATTGAGGAAAGCTATATAGTTGAGGTACATCAACACTGATGAGCAGACAACAGACATTCTCACCAAGCCTCTCTCCAGGATAAAGTTTGTGTACTTTCGAGATAAGCTTGGTATGGTGGACAATACAACCCTAACTGAGAAGGAGTCTCAATATCAGTGATCCTCTTTAATGAGTTCTTCTTTGTGAGAGAAGTTCGAGGTGAAATCCCTTGTTAATGCATTCTTCTTTGCAAAGAGAAGTTTGAGGTGAATCCCTTGTTTCCACCCTCTGGGAGAGCCATGGTGGATGTCATGTGTGTGGCTCATGACAACATCACGCATGAGAGTCCGTGATGATTTTTTGTACTTGTGTTTCACCCTTTGGGAGAGCCATGGTGAAAGTCATGTTGAGGTGACAACATCACGCAAGTGATGAACACTTGTACATACCATACATGGTTGTAGCCATTATGGTCTATATCACAATGAGGTGATATCATTCTTTTCCACATATGGTTGTAGCCATTGTGGTAGATATCACAATGAGGTGATATCTTTTGCTTCCACATATGGTTGTAGCCATTGTGATAGACATCATGATGAGGTGATATGTCTTGTGCAGCTGGAAGAATCCTCCCTAGTTGAGAGGGAGTGTTGATGTTTATGGCAGCGTCGTGGTCTTCTTCCAACAATCTTCTTGATGACAAGATAATAAATTAAATAATAGCTAAGGCTATTTAATTTATATATATAGCGATTGGATAAATTCAAGAGACACGTCTTTAATAATAAATGATGATTATTTATTGAAGATGGCCGACCTTCCTTGTAATCAATATTATTTGTAATTTCCTTGGTGGCCGACCTAGCTTTTATTTGCAATTATATTTTGGTGGCCGACCTTCTCCTTGAAGAGGTGCGACCTCTCTTGCACAATGTATATATAGAAGCTCATTCCTCATTCAAGAACAAGCAAGTTTGAAGTCTCTTCTCTCAAGTGTGAATTACCAAGAGCAGATTGTGAATTCATCTAGTGCAGATTGTGAAGTCATCAAGAGCAGATTGTGAACTCTTCAAGAGCAGATTTGAGTTGCAAGGAAGTGCAGATTATTTATCTATCATTGCATCTTGTGAAGGTGCTGATTATTGGCCTTGAGATTGGCCTCATTGTAAAGAGACTTGTTGCCATTACATATATATAAGAGATATATATTTGTTGCTGGGTTTTTCTCCCTCAAGAGGAGGGTTTTCCCAGGGTATCTGCTGTGTAATTGTGTCTGATTTTGAATTAAATTTTTGTGTCATTAATCTGATCATAAAACTAACAATACATATATTCAATTACCAATAACAAGTAGTTAAATCACTTACTTTATTCATTTACTATTCGAAACACATCATGCATTAAATACAAGTTATTAGATTCCCTTAACTCATTTCATAGCCATTTGATACCCATTTCAGCCTCAAACTGAAGCTTATGGAGGAGGAAAGGTCAAACCAATTAGGAACAACCCCAACCCTTGGAGTTATCCCCCCTAGACCCTCTCCCTACGGTCTTGAGGTCACAGGGATATCCTTCGCCCATGGACCGCCTATGTACCCGCTTCCAAATGGATCAAAGTCACACGTAGTTCTCCTCACAAAGCCTCTCAAGGATACCTATGCACAAGTTCCCACAACCCAAGGTTTCACTTCCCCTTAAGTATGTTGAGGTCTTGGATCAAACTCCACCCCTTTTATTTATAATCTTATTTGAACATCCCGACTCTTATATTTTCATCTCATTGATCTAGCTCGACTAGGCTTACTACTTAATACCAAATTACCTTGGTTCACACAAACCCATAGGAAATCATTTCCATTTGAAACTTATATAATAGGTTCAATAATGAGGCTCTTATTGTCAAGGGGTTAATAGATATCTTTGAAAGACATGCAATAGTATTTATAAGCTTGTTTTAAGTTATAATCAATGTTAGAACCATACTTAAGAAAGTTGGCAACACTATGTCCATTGGACCAACATATGAAAATATAAACCTAGTAAATTTTTTACTAATAATGATCTTAATCTCCCGATTTCCTTTAGCCTATGGTGCAACCTCATATTCTTATAATAGTCTAGTTAATAGACTAGGTAGTTTATTCATACTTGTCATTTAGTCTAACTTGACCTTAATGGCCATTAGTAAAGGTATCAATGGATTGTCAAAAGTACCGAGTTTCAATATTAAAGATATGTTTGGTAAAGGACGGACATAGTGCCACTAAGCGAAGTCACCCTTACCTACAATATTATGCAACCAAGTGCCAAGGCTCATATTAATTATATATGATTCATGGTCCATATTATAAGGCTATCTAGCAGCTAAAGGTTTGATCTAGGACGCTTTGCCATCTTATTTCCCTTAAATTTCGAACATAAAGTTATTGAATAATTAAACCTTAATTATAGGAAATTCTTGGTTTATAAATCCCTCCTAATCCCAACTTCTTTGCTTGCCATATACATTCATACATTAGTTTAACTCTTTGATTATAAGCCTTGTTTATAATAAACTTAACCTTATTGATCAATAATAATTGATCTGAATATAAAAACAATATATTTCCAAAGGATTTCCTTGACACAAAATCCCTTAATTATTAGTTTAAGTACCTATTACACTTACAGAACAGCAAGGAATAAATAGCATATTTAAACGTTTTGTGCATTGATGCACTCTAAAATAGATCCCAAACAGTCAAAACTACTACAATGGCAACATTATCACTTTATGGTTTAACAAGGTTTACAATATTCACTGTATTCCTCAGGTATAGTTAACTAGTCTCTAATCTTTACAGCTGTCATATAAATCATAATGTTTTTGACCCTAAGTTCATGGTGATGAAGCTGTGGGTTTACTATTAACTTATCATACCAATTTGTTTCCTAAAATCTGAAAGGTCTATTATGCAATCTACGCTTCACACAGTGGTAATTTAAATATCACAGCTTTTAAATTGAGCTTTCAAATACATGCAAAACCATTGGTACTATTAATTAATAGGATGCAATCTGACTTACAAGGTTTTCCCATCATGTTGATATGAATATTTCTATTTATTTAGAAACTAAAGTTCAAACCATAGTGGTTAATTCAACTCAGACAACACTATTTCTGCACATAATCTCAAAATGCCAAATGGAAAGTTGACAGTTTGCTAAAGGTTACATTTGTAATTAAGAAGTTTGCTGGGATCATCTTAAGCTATCAGGATAGACATTTAAGCCCATGGTTAACATTCTTTTGAAGCCACCCAAAATAATGCCTTTAGAGACCAACTAGTAATTTTTTTCAAATTCCAAACAAATAAATCACCAGCACCAACGTTTGTGATGAAATTATCTAAAATACTCATTATGATTCCAAAGCATACATCTCATCAACAAAACCACCAAGATAAGTAATAGAACTTGACATATACATTGATTCAAAAACTATTAATGCTTGAAACTTTCCTCGCATAGTGTGATTTAAAAATATGCTAGCCATGACTAAAGAAAATAAAATTAATGAACATGGCATGAAGTTTTGTGCCAACAAAGCTAATATGAAGCATTATAACAACTATAATGATTTAAAATCAGGCACCCAAAACTGTAAAAAGAATGGTGATAAAACCACTTACCCTTCACACCAAAAATACTCCAAACAACTTGCTCTAAAAGGAAAGTCTCATAAAATTTTAACCGAATACCTGAAGACTGGCCTTTGTTCGAAGCTCTCACAGCAGCACAAGTAGGAAGGATGCAATCAAGGGTTGTGGGTTCACGCCTAGAGTTTTCCTTTACTCGAAAGTTTCTAAAGCCTTTTCATCAAATCTGCTTCGTGCAATTCTTGGTCACCATTACAGGTGATAAAACCACTTACCCTTCACACCAAAAATACTCCAAACAACTTGCTCTAAAAGGAAAGTCTCATAAAATTTTAACCAAATACCTGAAGACCGGCCTTTGTTCGAAGCTCCTGATGAGCCCTGCTGGCTCTCAGCTCAAAACCCTCAATTTCTTAAGTCTTTAAATGTTTTTTTAAGTATTTTAGAGAAATCTTAATAGACAGAAGAGAAGGGGCGCAGCATATTTTTGCTCATAAAAGATGAATTTGATCTTATTTCTTCAAAATGAAAGTACAGAATGTATTATTTAGCTCCAACAAATAGATTTAGAAAGATAAACATACCAAGAAGGCTCCAGATTATTTTAAATAAAGAACTGGCCAGATCTACAGCTGGAAATGAAGAAATCAAGCATGCAAGTACGCCATGTCTCCAGAAGTAGATTCTCCTGCGCAGAAACTAGTCACAATGCTCTGAAAAGACTAGGCGCCAATGATGGAAGCTTAAACCCTCACAAAAAGAAGGCGTTTTTCTTATTTACTTCACACGCCTTTCTCAAGGCACAAAACCCAAGGCAGGCCGTACGGCCATGAAAGCAAGAAATAAAATCTCTGAAAGAAGAATTCCTGAAGCTGTAGAAGGACGCCACCAAGAAACCCTCAAGTTATTGCATAAGAACAAAGAACTGCAAAATATGAAACCTCTGTCTGCAACTGTAGAACTTCTGTGTGAAGCTCTCAACTGTACTGATTCAGCTGATCTTTCACAGCCTCAAAAGTACTCAACACTGAAGAGTTTTCCGTTCTCCAATGGACGAAATGATCAAACCCTGGTCACAGGAGAATGCTCAGAAGAAAATGCACAAGGCAAATCGAAATAGTCAAAAGTTATGAGTTTCTATTGCCAGGAAATGCCTTTATACCAATTGGCACGCATTTCAAGAAAAGTACGGCCTTTGCAATCATTAAAATATTTTAATATTTTAATATAACACTTTTCAATAGTTGCCATCAAATCTTTGAGCGCACTTTTCAATATTTTAAGTTATTAAAATATTAAAGTCCCCTTTTTGACATTTCTTAAGTGATATAAAATAATATTAAAGTCAATGTGACTTTAATAAAAGGCGTATAAGTTAAATAATTAACTTAATCACTTAAAATTCCGTAATACGCTCAAAACTCAGGATAATCTCGTGCCGTCAGAAGCTGTGAACTCCTGGAATGCAAACGCTCGCTGTGATCCAAGCACTGTCCACTGAAAACACGAACAATCAAACTCTCCAAAAGCATCACTGACCCTCTATCCACTGCACAAGGGTCAATAAAAACTCTGTCAGAACCGTCTAGCGAGGACATCACACTCTCGGCAGCACAAGTAGGAAGGATGCAATCAAGGGTTGTGGGTTCACGCCTAGAGTTTTCCTTTACTTGAAAGTTTCTAAAGCCTTTTCATCAAATCTGCTTCGTGCAATTCTTGGTCACCATTACAGTTGATGAAACCCCATTTCCTTCAGGCGTTTTGTCTGCCCTCACACCATTCTCTTTTGCACTTGCAGTGCCATCCATTCTTCTCTGCCTCCCTCTCTTCATGCTCCTCTAACCTCTCTCTGTATTCTGTATTCTTGCCCAAATCTGCATGCCTCAACTTTGCTCGAGCATTCACCATTCTCCCCAAATGTCTCTCTTTGCTCAAAATGCCCATGCATCTTGCTTCCCACTGCATTTTACTCTCGTATCGATCTTTGCTGCTCACATTTTCCTTCCTGAACAAAGCCTCTCAACAGCTCTGCAACTCTACTACTCCCTGGACACCTCCATTCACCCATCCCCCTGCCTATATTTTATCTCTCTCTCTATTTCACTCACTATTCTCCCCTTCTGCTTCCCTTGTTCTCTGTCCAAACTGCGCGCCTCCTCCTGAGCTCTCTCACTGCCTTCCTGTTCTCACACCCCCCGCAAACTGAGCCCACATTGCAGATTTTTATGGAGGTTGTAGTACGCCCAGAAAGATGCATTTTCTTCATGTGGTTGTGGGTGAATGACTAGGTGTTTTGCATGCCAATTTGACCCATGTCCTGCAATCTTTCTTGCTCCGAAGAAGGGTCACCATGCCCTATTAATGGCATGACTCTCCCATTCAATCACATGCCCCTCTCCTCTTTAATGATGGTTGTCTCCTGTAATTATTATTTCTTCCAGTTCCTTTGACTATGCCTGATTTAAAATATTTTCTTTTATTAACTTTTATTTATTTTGTTGACCATTCCTACGTGAATATAACTAAATATATTTTGTTAACCATCACACCATGCTGTTAGTTTTATGCAAACTTCTCTTGATAATAATTGAATGAATAAGAGAGAGCAGCGCCACATATATATACAAGTTGATGAGTCTTCTCCCAATTAAGATGACCTTTCACAAGAAGTCGGCCTCTTACAAAATGATATGACTTTTATCAAAGGTGGCGATCATTTATTTTAAGTTGGCTACAATAAATAAAATATAAATTGTTATTTGAATGGAAGCGCCTCTTTACAAAAGTTGGCTCCAAATAAATAAGAAGCCACGACTTTATTTATTTGCTTGTTAACCAAATCGGGTGAAGGATAATCCTGATGCTATAACATCAACACATGCTACTATTGGCATGATCCCCATGTCGTTAATCCCTGCTTCAATTTTTCATTTTACTCAAATAGCATTCTTGAATGTTAAAAAATACTGAGTGAATATAACTAAATATATTATTTGTAAAATCATCATTTTCAAGCCCATTCTTTTTTCCATCTGTCCAGGTAGTTAATTAGCTTACTTGGAATCTATTAGGTTCATTAATTAGTGTTGTTTTTATTCTGTAAAGAAGTAGTTTTTGCATCTGTCCATTGGTTAATTTGATTTTGGAACTCGTTTACTGATTCCTTTGTCTTTCTTGTTAACCGTGGAGAAGCTGCCTCTGCTAATTATGGTATTGCTATCGTATTTCTCTGAAACAATAGTGAACATTATTTAAAGCAAGTAGACCTTTTACTGATCTATGATTTACAGAAATTTAATGTTTTGTTCCTGTCTAAATTGCTAGGTGATGTATTCTCATGTATTTATGATAGCTAAATAATTGGTAAACATCTAAATATTCAATTTGTCTGACACTTAGGAAAAATATTGTTGATATTCCCATGCCATCTTTCTGTTTTCTATAACCATATTGAATTTGCAATTTTGTTCTCAGACATTACCCTCAAGCAATCAAATCATATGAGAGAGCATTGGACCTTTGTTCAAGGAATGTGAGCACCTATGCTGGTCTTGGATATACGTACCATTTGCAGGTATTTGTTTCAGTTTGTCTGAATTCATTGATATGAAATGAAATCCACACAAAATAATGTCATCTATTATGAATTCAGTTAACGTGCAAATGATAATATTGACAGAAGCTGTGATCTTAAATTAGTTCTATTTTTCTTGTTTCTTTGCAAAATCAACGAGGCATCTAGATGCATGGTTGCATACTATGCCATATTTGTGGTGTTTGAAACATTTGTGATTTGGGTGATTTGAGACGAAGTCACATGACTTGGTGTTGGAAGTGATTGGATAAGCTGAAGAAGAGTTGTCTTGAAACTGTACAAAAACTTAAGTGAAGAACTTGGTAGTACTAAACAAGTTAAATATTACATAAATACTGAAAATTTCACAAGAAATGAGACTTTTGATTCATGTGTCATGCCTCCAAAATTACGACACTAAAAACCCTAATGTTGAAATACAAATGAATAAATATAAATATCAAAATAGAAATATAAATATTAGCAATTTAAAATTATTATAATTATAATTATCATAAGATAATATTATAATTATAATTATCAATATAACATTATAAATATTAAAATATAAATACTAACAATTTAAAGATTATTATGATTATAATCATTATATTATATAAATATTAAAATATATATAAGTCTAATACATAAAATAATAATATATTTTAATAAGAGATATATAAATATACACATAATATTTTAATATAAAATATAATAAGGAAGTACACAGCAATGGTTAAAGACAACGATTATGATAGAGGGCAGTAATTAACATATATTGAAAGCATCAATTATTAAGAGGGAAACGAATACTAAAGGCAGCGATCAAAGAGCAGCGATTCTCCCATATGCACAGCAATTAATAATAAGCAAAGAACTATCATAGGCAACGATTTCCATAAGAGGCAGCAATTAATAAATGAAAGAGAGCGCTCAGTTTAGTTAATAAGAAATCAGCAAAACAAAGGGGTGTGTTTTGTCAAAAGAATATCACTTTGCAAAGAGATGTGTTTCCTTATCTAAATGAGGAGATATAAATGGCAGTAAGGAGTGTGGAAGTTGGGGGAGGAGACACATACAGATATAGAAGAGATAAACAAAGAATTAAGAGAACAATTCATGCAGATATAAAGAAGTTTAGGAAGGAATAGCATTCAAAAATAAATAATGGTCTGCACTCAGAAAGGCAACCTAATGGAATATAATCAGATTTAAACACACATATATATAAACAGTGAATGAGGACAGAGATAGGAGTCTTTCCTGAGCATGGCAGGAGATATATTAATATGATATACTCAGATCTGGGAAGAAGAAATAAGAAGTCCGATATGGAAAGTGTGTAGGAAGAAGAAGACAGTTCAATGAAAGATGAAGATAAATGATAAATCAATAAGGGAAGTAAGTTTAGTGTATATATATATATATACACACATATAATGAAATATACGTATATATATTATACGATTATGCAATAATGATGCTTTCAACAATTATTAATCCTTATTAGTAATTATTTATTTGATCTAATCTAGTTGTCTCTCTTTAAGTAGTATCTTCTGAAACATCATCAAAGGATTGAGATCTGACATTTATAAGATATTACTACTCAGCAGTTCGTTTGGTTATTGCGGTGTGGTATGAATTTTTTGAGCAACAATACACTGCTGACATGATTGTCCAAAGCATCAATTATTATGAGTAGTCAAGTTGTTAAGTTTTGTCATGTCGGTTATTTCGGTCCAAAGCTCTAGATTGGATTAACAATATACTGCTGACATGATTGTTCGTATATGTCATAATACATATAAATCTGATTAGTGATACTCTGCAGTTAATTTACTTCATGTAAAATGTATACCTTCATATGTTCTGAATGTTTCCAGCCATGGTAGAGGAGATGGGGATTACAAGAGGGGTACGGTGATGGGGCACTCTCTTAGGTATGTCACCTCAAGGTGGGGACCAGATAGTTCCAATGAGGCCAAAGGGTTACAAAGGATACTGCCTTTGGGCTTAGGAGAGGTGGGCTTCTGGGGCACCCTGTTGTAACCTGACCCCTCCATCATGGTGAATCAGCACAAGAAGTCCAATCATAGAGAGAGGGAAATGGTTGGCAAGATGAGGGGATAACGGAAGGTGGATACCTCATCGGGTAGACCACCTCATATGGATGGCATGGGCCACATGAGGCCAAGAGGGATGGTATATCTGCTCTTGGGCCTAGGGTAGAGGATCCGAGACACCCCATCAAAGTCACTTTCTCCCATGCTCTCCTATGGTTGAGCCTTCCAAAGATATTAAAATGCTTTATGATTGAATTAATAATTCTGTCATGAATTTAGTGATGTTTAATTATGATAATCTGCTAATTAGTATTATTGTGGTAAATGGTTTCTAATCTGTTTGCAGGGTTTCAATAAGGTGAAAGGCATTCTCTAACCCCTTTGTTTATTTGGAAATTGAGAAATTAGGGCAAGTTTAGGGCATTGCCAATTAGGGGGCATTACATCATGATGAGTAAAATTTATGCTTATAAAATTTATAAAGTGCTTCAAAATTTAGGTTTTCTTACTGCATCTTGTTTGTGTATTGTTTTTCTGCACTAAACAGTTTAGGTGTTTCATTTGTCAATTCAGATTAATTGAGAAAAACAATTTACAGACATTAATTCTTGGCCTCTATGGAAGAAAAATATACAGTTTCTGTTTACACACCCCCATGCAATTCAATGGGATCAAGGTAAGAGTTAATGACCCCACCTCTCAGTCATCCCAATGCTTTCCCCAATTCAATTACCGACGAATATCAGAGTTAAAAGGCTATAGAGCAATCTGCTATCAAACACTGTATAAGTGCCGCCACAAAGGAACCCAACACTTCATGTTAAGGATGAGAGATGTTTTTACTGTGCTCATTCAATCCCTGGTTGGCTTGTTAATGGCTATTAACTTGCTCCATATAGGGAACATCACTTATTGCATGGCATCTGAGTTGGCAAGTCTTTTACTATGATCGAGTGGGAGCACAAAGAGCTCCAGCACAGGATCCACTCGTGCCATCCAGTCTAGAGCTTTGGACCGAATTTGCTTCCCTATGCAACAAGACAAAGCTTAACAACTTGACTACTCATCAACCATGGATTCTTGTGTGGTCATATGTGTTAAAGGAAAAATCATGACTTAGCTTTGGGCAATGGTTGTAAGATCTTCTCTAAGTGTCATCATCAATCAATGTGGGCAGAGAAAATAATCGCTACCCTGAAGGATGTTTTTCACTTTTCCTTCTCTGTAATATCCCACCACTAATATCATGAGGGGTGGTTGTAATTTATGTTAACGGAAGGATATAAACTACAGCACTGCGCTCTTATTGTAGTACTTTGTTTATAGGGTTAATGTTGAAGAATGTTGGAAAACAATGAACTTGTCACATCAAACAACACCCAATATAAAATGGATTTATTATATCTTTCTATGCCCTAATAAATTATTCTGGAAAAACATGAATATTGAAATGATTTGACTTATGTTTTGTTTTTATTTCCAGAACAAATTTGATGATGCAATTAATCTTTACCACAAGGTGTGTTTTCCTTATCGACATTTGCTTATCATCTTCAATTCTTTATGTTATATATTTCGTTAATTTGTTGGTAAAACATGGAATGTTTGGTTGTGTGACAGGCTCTGGCATTGAAACCTGATCATCAATTTTGTGGGGAGATGTTGACTGTTGCACTTGCTGATACATGTCGTTGTGTCGACTTCCGTATCAAGTGAAATGTGAACCATTTTGTCTCTTATGACCTGTAATTTTATTTCTTATTGATTTTTATTCTGTAGTATGTTTACGCTTACACGGCTTCAAAAGAGGAGGTACCACAGACATCCACGTCTTGGGTGACTGTTTAACACTCGATGGTGTATGTTGTTGCTTTGACTTCTTTGTCAAGTGAAAAGTAAACAATTTTGTTCTTTTATTATTTGTAATATTATTTCTTACATTATTTTTACTCTGGAGTATGTGTATGCATACACAGCTCCAGAAGAGGAGGAAACATGGGCATCCATGTCTTGGGTACGACGACGTGGGGATGTAACTTTTTTGGTACCATAAAGATGGGGATGTCTTACGGGGGAATGCATACATTTATTTATGCTCTTCATCCCCCCTGTTGAGAAAATAATAACAAAATATTCCGGTGAGAGAAAGAAAGAACAAAGGCATTAGAGCAGGTGTTTTACAAGCCAACTTTGTCTCTAAGCTGTCAAAAGAAAAATGTGACACCAATGTGGAGGATATGCGTGAAGTATTAAAGAGCCTGTAAGCAAACCAGGCAAACACAACAGCAGAATCTCAAATCGTGGGAAGCAGTAGTTTAAAAAACGAAGGTGAAGGTGTAGTGCAAGGTTTATAAATTCTAAATCGCAGAAAAATAATAGCGAATTGCAGAATAATGATTGCGAAACAACAATTGTGAAACCATTTTTTAGATGAGCAGTTGCGAATGAATGAAATTTTGATTGCGGAGTAGTGGCTGTGAAAAAAAAATGAAACATCAAAGAGTTCTTTTACTTCAAAAGTTTGGAAAGTAATAAAAAAAATCACAGGAAATTTGAAAAATTGGGATAGTAATTTACGTTTTTTTTAAGGAATTAAAAATTATTTAATATAATGTAAAAAATCTTCTTGTAATTTTTCTTAACATTAAATTGAACAGAATTATTTTATTGTTTTTAAAATGTTTTTTTTGGAGTAAAAAAAAATTATAAGTAAATTTTGTATTTATTTTTGTAAGTTATACTTTTGTTATGTTTTGTACTAATCATTGCAGTGTTTGGTATAATTGTTTCTTTTGGTTCATATTTATGAATAATGTTGATGTGCTGAATTATTGCTTGTAATGCCTAAAATAGTTGTAACAATGATGTTTGTGACATCAATTTTGTAAATTGTAAAGGAGAAATCAGGCTGAAAAATTATTTTTGGAGAGATAAGGGCTCCTTACATCTAATAAAATGGTTTTCAATGCATAAAAAATAATGCTTTTTGACTCTTATCTATTGAGAGGTGATTATTATTTTATTTGGAAAATCAAGCTACGAATTCAACATGAGTATGAAGATTTGTGGGATATAAAAAATTGAAGAATCACTGGATTTGTACACGTTGAAGTTGAGTAGAAATAGTATGATATGATCAATCAAAAGGTCAAATTGATAATTTTGTCTGGTGTTTTTGATGATGGTTAGCCTCATATTCAAATAAACACACTTGTCAAATAGGCTTGTGATTGGGATTGAATCAAGATAGTATATGAATCAAAAAATCAAAATCAAAATTTATCATTTGTATCATCAATTAAATTGTTTGCAAATGCAAAAAATGAAAAATTGAAGGTTTTTTCAAAGGAGTTGTAGAAATTACAACATTATTGCAAACGTTAGGAGAAATTGTGTTAGGTGACACTTTTGTATGCATTGCCTTGAGAGCATTGGCCCTACCTTTAAGTGTTTGTCTCATGTTTTAAAGTGGCCAGTCGAAAGCCATCTTTTGAGAGTTGGTGAATTTGCTTTAATAAAATACAATTCATGATGAGACTTAAAATTCTCTAGACAATTAGTGACTCATGTTCTAGCAAAAGGGAAAGCAAATTGAACAAGATAGTTCTTTTGCATAAATAAAAAAGTCGCATTTTTGGGAATAGGATTTTTTGTTTAATTCACTTTCCAATAGTGAATCTAGCTAGTGAAAGCTACAAGCACATTTTAGGGGGACAAGAAAAAGCATCCCAAATTGTAGATAAAACACAAGCAACATGACAATGTTACTTCCATAGGTGATAGTTTTGTTTGGTATGTTGGTTCTGGTGCAAGCAAGATAGGAGTGCAAGAGTGGTACAACTTCATATGTAAAGGCTTCTCTTGGTAATGGTACATCTTATGAAATGCAAGGTATTGAGATGTTTCATTATCACTCAAGAATCATTATGTTGACTTGAATTACTATGTTGACTTATAAAGACAAGGTTGTAAGATAGGATTATACAAAATCATAACGTGTCTTAATCTTGCATAATGAGACAACAACCTCAACATTATTAAATGACCTAACAAGTATTAATTGCCATGATAAGTTAAGATAAAAACATGAGACTTGAGACTTTTAGAAAGATTTCTAAGACCTAAGTAAACTTGACTTGTAAATAGGATCTACAAGTGAACTAAAATAGGTAAAACACCTATTTACACCAACTTAAGTCCAACTTAGGGAGTAGATTATTGTGCAAATGCTGCAAAACATGAAGATGATTATGGGTGTTGAATACTAGGCTATATTAGGTATGCATGTACAAATGCAATTTCATGAACGAAGAAAAGGAGAAAAACCAAATGGGAAAAAATTCGTCTCCAAAAAAGAGAAAATATACAATCAAGTACAACATTTATCACAAATATACATTCCAAATGCTTCTCCCATAAGAGGGGAATAAATACTTCATAACCCCCCATAATGAAGAATGTCTAAAGACAAAAGAGAAACCAATACAAACAAACAATATCTCCCCTAGGGAAGAATTAAATCTAATGGTCAATGATGAAAAAACCTCATCTCCATGAAGAAGCAAAAGGGAAGAAGCATAAAAATGATATGTTTGAAGATGAATCAAATGTCTATAAAAATGTTTCAACAAATTAAGTGTAACCACAATAAAAAAGGAAAAAGACAAAGGGTGTGGAAACTCAAGAGTAACCTCCAAAGAAGATGTGTGATCAAAGAGGAGATAAAACTCCTCAAACATGTCCTCTAAATTTGCAAAAGAAGAATGATGAACTAAGTTTTATATACTTGTCATGAAACCATCATGCAAAGACAATTTGGAAAACAAAAGATATCTTGCTCATCCTTGTAGGAGATAATGGTGAACTCTTCAACACCCCAAGATCACTTGCAAGACAACAATAACTTCCGCTAGAGAGAAATGATAGAATCATGTTATGATTATGGATGCAAGATTGTTAGATTGAATATATGATGTACATATGATGCATTGCTTATAAAGGAAAGTTGTGAGATAGGATTAGACAAATTCTGATGTGTCTTAATCATGTATAATTACACAACTACCACAACAAATATTAAATGACTTAGGACACACATTAAATGCCAAGAGAAGATAAGATCTGATGATAACTAACATCGTTTAGAAAGATTCTCTTAGGACCTAAGTGGATTAAACATGTAAATAGGACCCACTAGTTAACTAGTTAGGTAAAACATTTATTTACACCAACACCCCCCTTAAGTATAACTTAGGGAATACTATTATGCAAAGATGCAAATATGGGTTTCAACTATGAGGCCATGTTAGGTACCCATGTACAAATGCCATGCAATCTATCACAAACAAAGAAAAGGAGAAAACCCAATGGAACAAAAGTCCTCCCCAAAAGAGATGAAATACAAAATGCTCTCAATCAAGCATGACAAGGAAAAAACCCCATATGAGGGAAAAAACCCCCATAAGAGAGAAGAGAGATCATGCAACCCCCTTCAATATAATCTCTTGCAATGATGGTAGATGCTCGACACTGAATGTTGAAGATGATCCAAGACTGTCGAACAAGGTTCCTCCCTTTAGGAAGAAACAACACCAAGATGATGTGCAAGACCATTCCTAAAAGGAAGATGCTGGAAGAAGGATGATATGTGATGTCTTTGAAGAATGCTCAAGTGTTTCTGTGTCAATGTTGAAAAGTGTCACACTCCAAATAGGCATTCTAGGCCACACTATCGAAGAAGACAAATCCAAAATATCCTAGAAACTATTGTAGAACACAATCCAAAGACAAACATACCTCCTTTGATTACAAAGAAGCCTCCTCCAAATGTTGTCCAAAAGAATCCACACTTATGTCAGATTGTGAAGAATGATCATGTAGAGAATGAACAAGAGGGCCCTGGTGTTCTCTCACAACAATTGAAGAAGAATCATCTCCATTAAAGAGAAGATGAATGCAATCAATTAGGTATCTTAAATTTGAAATGCAGGACACAAAATAAACCACCAATGTTTGTCAAGTACTCATCCCAAGTAGCCATCTTTGGAAGACGATATATGTCTTATTGCATTGAATCACAAAGAGCTAAAACTCTAGAAACATAATAATCCTCATATACAATAGTAGATGGAGATGAGATTTTAGTACATGTCATTCAACTACACTCATCATTCCCCATTGTGTCCTCAACATATGATGAAGTAAGAACACTAGATGATTTGGTTGATGTTGGAATACAAGTTTAATTTGGCAACACAATTGTTCATTGGTTTGAATACATGTTTAATTTGCTAATGAAAACATTTTATTCGTTTGAGTACATATTTAATTCACCAACATAAATATTTTATTGGTTTGAAAACATGTTTAATTTTCCAATGAAAATCTTTTATTAGTTTGAAAACAAGTTTAATTCGCTAATGAAAATACTTTATTGGTTTAAAAATAGGTTTAATTTGCCAATGAAAATATTTCATTGGTTTCAATAAAATTATAATTCACCAATATTTTCTACAAACTTCTAGTGATTACAAAAGATTCACCAATTGAATTTACATTTTTTCTCGAAAAAAGAAAAATTGTCTAATAAAATTAATGTTTTTTCAAGAATTGTACAAGATTCACTAGGTTTTTGCACCTTTCCCATGCGGCTTCTTAAATTTATCCCTATTCACACCAACACAAAATATAATTGGCAACTCCAAACTTATAAGAGTTCAGAGTTTTAGAGTAGGTTTTATCACCTACAAACTACCTACCCACCTCCTCGCAACCCTATAACTTTGGACTTGCATTGCTTTGTACTTTTGAGGAAATTTTACACACTTGCATATATATGAATTGCCTCCACTATGTTATATTATGACTACCCTTGCTTGAGAAACTTAGAGTCTATTAGTTTTTATTCTTAAAAATAATTGTAAGTCTAGAACTTCAAATAAAGCCCACATATCTTTCTTATTTTGTGTGGTGTATAAAAACAGCTTGGGTTGAGCACTTTAGCACAAATATATCCAAACACATTACACACACAAATAAGTATTAAACCATAATCACAAAGCTAAATTCTCTAGGCCTTCTTTTGACATGACTCTCCCTTCCCACAAGAGTAGTTCTAAATGTAAATCGACGGGTCTTGTTTGGGGCCTGGTTGCAATCTGTTCTTTTTGTAGCTTTGTTATTGGTTGTAAAGGGTTTCAGGTCCCTTCAAAACCTGTTTCTACCTGAATCAAAAAAATAGGATTTGATGTACCAAATGTAGAAGTTAGGGTATTACAACATGTCTATAGAATTTACCATGCATTTGCAAATCTAAGCTTTTTGTATGGTTATGAACTAAAATTGTAGATATGAAATTCATTAATTTTTTAGGTCTTATACTTTTTTTTATCCTTTCTAGAGTGTGGATAAAAAGTGTAGTTTGAATAGAATAATTTAGGCTAGTAATATTTCTCCCTCTTTTTGGACTCTTATAATATTGATTTAAAGGCTTTGTATAAAATAGTCATGCAATATGGTGTTGAATGTTGATATGGTTCAATGTCTCATGATAATATTTTGATACTCTTTGATGTGTGCAAGTGTGAAGAAGTGCTCTTTTGATACTCTAGACTCTAAATGTTCAAGTAATTATGATTAGTCCTTAAATATAATTTCAAAGGTGGCATGTGAAATATTTTGTATGTTGAGTTGGAACACAATGACTAAAGAGAATGGGCAAACATGGAACCAAATTCAAATTTACAGGTTTTAGACTTATTTATACAAATTGTGTGACTGTCTTGGATCAATCCCACAAATCTAGATTTGAACCAAAGTTAAAAATGAATAAATTGAAGATTTAAAAATATTCATGAAAGTAAATGCATATGAGATCTAAAAATTTCAAAATATGATTATCTTTTGATAAAAAATGTCTCACTTATACATTATTAAATAAAAGATAACCAAATCAAAATGAATTTTGTACTGATTATAGTTTGAGCAACATATACATATAGCGAGTAGTATTATTGCTTGTCAGTACAAACAATTACATATTGCCATAGTTCTCCAAACTGTTACCACATCAACTATTACATAGGTATTACATGTTGTCCTTGTACTGTCCATCTGTAACCCATCTTCATTTTGCCTTGTTGAGTATCACCCTGGAAGTCTACCAGATGCTGTCACTATGAGCTTGCCCTATGTATTTCAAAACTGGGAGCCTACTATTGTTGTCGTTTCTTACGAAAAACTACATAGCCATCCAAATTGTATTGTTCAGCCATATCATAACCTGATATTATGCCAAAAAACCACACCTGATTGAAATTGGAGCTTTCCATTAACTTAAGCAGCCAAACCCTCACTGTCAGCTGGGTGTTTCATACCTAGGAGAGCCTCTGCTACCTCAATTTCTTCCTGAGTGAAGTCTTCAGGCGTGAGCATTGGTGGAGGGTTTTCTAACCAAGCCTCCCTTGCCATTCTTTCATTGAAGTCCTTTTGGAAGATTTCCAATGCTTGGAGAAAAATCCCTAAGCTTGGTTGACCAGTTTGCCAAGTGTGACCAAATTTGACCTCCCTCAAGTTTATTTGCAGCACACCATCCTCCAACAGCTTGAGAAACTTGAACTTTGTAAACTTCATAGTCATAGTAACTTGCAAGGCAATGTTATGAAGGGCGAGTTTTTGTGAAGACTTAGTAAGAACCCTCAAGTTCCCTTTAAATCTTTCCTCATTTTGGGCTTTCCAAATGTGCCAAAATGTTTCTATTGAAAAACATGACCAAAACAGTGTTTGTTCCTTTCCAAACTTATTTTTATTGAATAAAATGACTCTATCCATTATGAGAGACCCATTAGTGTTCCATATGCCCAATTTATTGCAACACAGTTTCCAAATTTCTTTTGCTAAAAGACTAAAAAAATATGTGCTTTATTGTTTCTGGTACCTTGCACAGTTTGCAAGTTTCAGTCTCATTTGAATTTGTTTTGTAAGCCAACCTATGAAATAACAATAACCACCTAAAGCATGCCTTTTTTGGTTCAACTATTTTGGACCAGTTGTTTGAAAAGATTTTTGAGCATTCATTATCATTGAGGTTTACATTCCATTTATTGTTCAAGTACTCATAGATACCCTGCTACTTAGTGAGAGTTTTACATATAGTTTTTGCATTGAGATTGGTGATATTAGATCCATTGGTCCATTGAAACTCCTTGAATTGCTCAAGGTTGAATTTTCTATTGATTGACCATTCCAAGCAACTGCTTGTCTCTCTAACTATAGAGTAGGTCCTCCAGTGTGCATCTGATATGTGGTACTCAGTTTTCAATTGGTTCCATTCTTTTATTAGTTCATTATTTAGGATGTCTGCAAAATATTTGATTCCTTTACTGTTCCAACTCTTTGTTGAACAACCCTGTAGCATAGCCAAGGGTTTATCCCTATGTTTAAGTTTCCACCACACAAATCTATGAGTGTACAAGGTGCTGCCCTGAGAGAACTGAGTATTACATATGTGTACCTTGACATGTTACCATGCTTTCCAAATACTTCTAAAAACCATTGAGCCTTCAGGGGATATGGGGAAATGACAGCTAAGAAGGTCATTTAGGGGGAGATTTTTCCAACTTCTTCCATGCTTGGGAGTGGCTCTTTAAATGTTACTTTTTATTAACACTTTACATGGTTCATTCCCAACCAATGCCTTGAAAATCTATTTGGTGGCCAATGCTATGCCTTGGAATCTTAGGTCTTTGAGCCCAAGCCCCCATTCCTGATGTAAGTACAAAGGAAGAAAAACTCACTCTCTCAATCTTATCTGACAAAACTCAAAACAAATCTTTCATGTCCTTACAATTAGGAATCAATATTCTTCACAAAACTCTTGTTTGCAAAGCACTCAACCTGAGATCAATGGAAAAAATTCTTGAAGACTCATCAAAACCCTTTAAACACCATTAGAATAACAAACTCAAACTCAATTCCCAACCTTGACATCATAAATGAGAGAAATTTAAAAATTGACTGTCCTAATCAACATTTAGGCCTTTTAAGACCACATAATCCCCAAACCCCAAATTCCCAAGCCATATATCTTACTGATATCTCAAACAAATATAAAATAGCCTGCACAATCATAAGAAACCATCTACCACAAAATATACATATGATTTCTTCAAACACTTATCAAAAACCACCCATTTTTGACTCCTAAAGATGACTGTCTTGAAACTACCATGCAAGGTCAATATACAATTGAACATAGAACCTTTTAAAACGCCAAATTTTTTTTAGTGAGGGCTCAGAACACTCCAATGCGTCCTTTCAAATCACTACCACCCAAGTAGATCTCCTTTAGCATCATCAAAATGCAAATTTTGCACTCCAAACTATGACTGTCATCAGACAAACTTAACTGAACAGTCAATATACAATAGCATCAAACTTATAAATTTATCAAACCCTGACTTGAGATGGCTCATCATACACCTAAATATCTTTTTATATCAATATAACTCATGAAGGACTTAACAATCATAGTCAAAATTCATAAAATCCTCTCTGTATTCTGGTTTTACCAGTCCTTTGCAACAATAATAGACTTAGAGCTTATTGATTTTGATATCTCTAGTCTCAAGATCTCTTAACCAATCAGTCAAGCATCTTTATTTAGACCTGCATGAAATTATTACACCTTCAAAATTTCATTTCCTCAATTATTTTCTCAAACCCTAGATGGTGACCTCTCATAACTCTGTTTTACCAATCAACACACATATTTTTGGACAAAACTTTCTCTTTTTCCAAACAAAAACCTTATTCATTTAGTCTAAAACTTCAAAAATATTAAAACAAATGCTACCATGAATGTCTCCACCAAATTTTAGCACATTTCAATGAGGAAAACGAGAGAAACAAAAAATTTATAGGCCATTATTTACCCTAATCAGGGTTTTAATTGTTTGTAGAAAAATTGCAAGAACTTTCTCAAAATCCAACCAAATTGCATGAAACAAGAATGAAATGGAAGGTTATTGAAGGATACAACACTTACAATCAATTAAACATGTATTTTTTCCTGTACAGATCCGTATAAGGGCCTAAAAACACTAATTTTTTGGAAAAGAAGTATAAAAACAAAGCTTTTCATTGATTTAATACCTTTATTCAATCACCCATGCTTACAAAAGTGTTTACAAGGAATTTTTAAAGGAATTTAAAACTGACTCATCAACTTCTAACTGCCTCTAAGTGTAACAAAACTCCTAAGACTCTATGTTGCATTTTTGTAATTTTTACAACTTTGCATCTTTTACATCTTTTAGGACAACTTTTACATCTTTACAAAATTGATACAAAACTTAAACAGTGACCCCACCTAGTGCTTCAACATATGACAAAATAATCTTTATGACATTATTACATTATTGAAACACCAAAATTGAACCAAATTTCAAGATTCCTCCATGGAAGCATGAAGTGGCCAAGGTGCTCCTGCACCACTTCCTCTTTGCTTACATAACACTAGCTCCAATTGATTGCATGCCTCTTCTTGTTTCCCCTCCCATCCAACCAAAGAAAGATCCGAATCCTTTTTAATATTTCCTCTACTTGATAACTACTAAAATGCCATACCGAGGCAAACTATAGGTTGTAGGAGGAAATAAAATTTTGGCAAATTTGCACTCTCCCAACCATTGAGAGGTAGTGCCTATTCCACTTTTCAATCCTATTCTTGATCTAGTTCCACATTTATTTTAGGTTTGGGAATAAAGAAAAAGGTATGCCCAAATACCTAACTTGCTTATTCGGTCCTCTCCACTAAATTCCAAGTTTTTCTGCCCACTCTGGAGGGTTGTCTTGCCACCATAGCAAGATTGATTTTGAGAGAGAGACCTTGGCACCAGAGGCTTCACAAAAATTGTTTAATTTGCACATTAAATTGGAGACATTATATTCTTCCTGAAGGGAGAATAGATCTGTATCATCGACAAACTGGGCATTCACCAGTTCCTCATTGTTAGGAAGAGTTATGCCCTTAACCATTGGTGAGAGTCCATTTGATCTAAGGATGTAGTACAAGACATTTGAAGCAATTACAAACAGTGCAGGAGCTAATGGGTAGCCTTTCCTAATTGATATCTCTAGTACAAATTCTTCAGTAAGTGAGCCATTCACATCAACCTAGGCTACTGCATCCTTGAATAGCGTGACTGCCATATTACAAATGTTGGAGGGACACCAAAAGCCTCGAGTGTTAGTCCAATGAAGGACCATTCCATCCTATCATATGCCTTTTCAAAGTCTAAAAGAAGGATGACAACCTTTTGATTAGAGACCCTTGCCCATTCTAGAGCCTCCCTGCTGGTGATGAGGTTCTCCAAGATGTATCTACCCTTGATAAATCCAATTTGAGTTGAGTTGATGATCTTGGGCAGTATGTTGGTCAACCTTCTTGCCAAGACCTTGGCCAAAATTTTGTAAGACACATTCAAAAGGGTTATGGGCCTCCAATTCTTTATTTGGGTCTTGTCACCTTCCTTTGGGAGAAGCTTTATAATGCCTCTGTTTATGTCGCTCCTCAGGGAGCCCACCTCCAAGGCCTCCTTGTATACTAGAAAAAGGTCCTCTACAATCCAATCCTTGAATACCTTATAAAATTCTATTGGAAGTCCATCTACCCTTGGGGACTTATCATTTTACATTGACTCTATTGCCTTTTTGATCTGTTGTTTAGACACTTCTCGGCCCAGCTCCACTACATCTTCCCCATATAGTTTCTTGGGTATGATATTTCTGATTAACCTTCTTGCAGTTTCACAGTCTTTCTCACCAATTTCAGAGGAAAAAGGTTCCTGTAAAACCTGAAGAACAAACTCTTAATCACATCTTGGTCACACACTACCCCTTCATCCACTTGGATTTTTTCAATGTGTTCTTTGAAGTTCTTGTCCCTGGTGAGATTGAAAAATAATTTAGAGTCCTTGTCTCCTTTTGCAAGCCAATTGGCTTTGGATATGATTTTGAGTCCCTGGACTCTCTTGTTTTGAATCCTCCTTAAGGAATCTTTAGAAAAAGTTAGTTTTTCCCCAAGTCCTCATTGCTGGGGTCCTTCTGAAGCCTAGCCTCAACCTTTAACAGGTCTTCCTGAAGAAGGGATTCCTCTCTTATGCTATCCTTGGCTTTCTTTCTCTCAATAGTCTGGAATAACACTTTCCATCCTTTGACATTTAGGTTCCATCTTTCTATGGCACTTAAGTTTTTATGCATACATTTGTTTATCATTCTGAGAGTTTGGATGTCATCTATGCAGTCCTTGTCCTGGAGTAGGCTGGTGTTGAGGAGGAAGTTCCCCCCTTCTTTTTACTTCCCCTGTTCCCTTCCTAAGGGACCCTTATTTTGATGGGGTGGTGGTCAGACAGAGTGTAGGGATGAACTTCAATCTTACAACCGTCTCTAAGAGAATCAAGAAGAAAGTGACCTCTGTTTATGTAAAATATGTCTAGCCTACAGTATATTCTTCAGTTCCCTTTTTGGGAATTACACCATGTGTACCATCTACTTGGGAAGTCCTTTTTCTATCCCTCCACAAGATCAATCAGTTTGAGCTCACTCTTCATTTTTGACCAATAGTATTTTTCATTACCTTTCCATTCCATGTCAATTCCCCCAAGTTTATCTTCTTGGTTCTCTATCATATTGAAGTCCCCCTAATATCCAAGGGATGTTGTCCAAGTCACACACCCACTGCTATAGAAGAAAACTTTCTTCGTGATCATTTAGAGCATAAATTGAGCAAATTCCAAAGGATAGGTCACCTTTTTTAGAGTTACCCATACAACTTTGTTGCAGGGGGAGACACCATGATTGGTAATATATTGTGCCTAGTTTTGGGCGATAATAACATATGCCCCCCTGACCCTTTTCATGATTGGTAACAAAGTGAGTTGACTCCCTCCAAATGAAATTGAGGTTTGTTTCCAGCATGAAGCCTGTAGCTTTGATTTCCTGAAGCAAGACCACATCCTTTTCTTTCCACTAATTGAGGAACCTTCTAACAATTTGCTTCCTGTCTAGGGATTCCAATCCCCTTACATTCCATGAGATGAAATTAAGGGCCATTAGCACCAAGGTTTGAACTAGGTTCCTTTTCAGGTCTGAAGCTCTCAAAGCATTTATGCACCTTCTACTCTATTTCCATCCTTTTGGGCAATGGCCTTGCAATGATTGGACTGAGCTTCTTCCTCTTCTATTTGGAGAGCAGCTTAAGGTTACCTTTTCCTTCTGGGATTAATATTTCTTTCCCCTTTCTTGGCCTTCCCTTGGGCTTGTGGGAAGAATTTGGTTTAGCCTACCCTTAGAGACTTCCTTAGCTTCCGGTTCCCCTATATCCTTTAAAGACTCGGTGGTTCCATAGGGCCTATTTGGATCAACATTGGTTACCAGAACTCTGCTTTAAACCTCTTTTTGGTTAGCAAGAGCCCTTTTTGTTGTAAGAGTTTCATCTTTTTTTGGAGAATCAACCTCATTCCCACCTACAACCATCCCTGCACCATTGGTACTTTGATTGCAATTACCATTGGGACCATTTCCTTGTACTTCTCCAGCCAGCTCGGCTAGTGTCTGGAATGTCTGTGGGCATTGGTGCACTCAAAGGCACTCACCATGTCTTAACTGTGGTTTATTGTCCATGATTCATTTTATTCAGGATCTTCTTCTCGTTAGTGATGCCAGGGTAAATATAACTGGGCATTAGATTGTTTTCCAAGGCACTCACCATGTCTTTAACTTTGCATGGTTTATTATCCAACTGATTCATTTTGTTAGGATCTTCTTTATAGATTCTGAAATCTTTTAGAAAATAGGTTTGATTGCTAGGGGCAAGATTTTCTCCTATGCCAACCTTAGAGGTATTCCTTATTTTGTCCAATGCCAATTGTTGGGAATTATTTTTTCCTCCCTTATCAGGTGGTTTGCTTAAAATGGGGTCGGCCTCCCTTATTTTAGGCTTCTCTTTGGTTAGGGCTGGCTTGACACAGTCAAGTTTTTGGGGATTGACAAGTTGCCATCAAATTCGGTGGTGGGGGATTTTCTTCATCCACGACAGTACTACGAATTGATGCCAGATACTTTTCTATCGAGGGTTCATCAATTGCATATGCCCTTTGTTCATATTCTTGGGTTTCCATTGCCATATTGTCGAAGTTTATCTCTGAGTCAAAATTAGATTCATGACTTAGGGTTTTAGAGAAGTCTTCATCCTCAAAAGAGTCAGCGTCCGTGTCATCGAACCATGACTCTGACATGTCTTTCATAATTTCAACCCTATCTTTATCATTGGTAAGATTCTGGGTAGGCGTTTCATCCCTACCCCGACCCTTTCACCATCTAAATCTCCTACATTCCACCCACCAAGGTTAGCAATGTTACTGGGGGTGTTGCCCTTGGCAATAGCCAGGTGACCCACAAAATTATTTGACACTCCAAATGCATGTTTAGGGCTTGGGGCCGCACCAATTAACACTGCTCTTCCCTTATCCTTTGGTTGAGCATTGTTTTTTCCCTTGTTAATTAGAGGGTAGTTTCTCCTAATGTGGCCTTCCCGACTACAAAGATAGCAAGCCTTAAGACCCCCTAGTATTTCAAGGTTGCACAAGGGTAAATGCAAGAAGATGAGTCCACAAAACATGGAAGTTTTTGCCTTAGACAAAAACTTGAAATTGACTTCAAGAAAATAGGATCTCGTTTTTAAATAAATAGGATCCCGTTTAGGTTTGGGATCCCAAGCCTAAAATAAAAAACGAGATCCCGCTTTTTAAAAAATGGGATCTCGTTTTAAAAAAAAATCCATTTTTGGAAAGTTTTCAAAAAGCGACATCCCATTTTGAAAATTTCCAAAAATGGAAAGTTCCATTTAGTGGCGGCTTTTTCAAAAGCGGGATCCCATTTTGAAAGTTTTTTGTTTTAAAACTATCCATTTTGAAAAAATTCCATTTTTGGATACTTTTCAAAATGAGATCCCGTTTTGAAAAGTTTTCGTTTTTGGAAACTGTCCATTTTTGAAAAAAAATTCATTTTTGGCAATTTTCAAAACAAGATCTCGTTTTGTAAAAGCATAATTTTTATTTATTTATGAAACAGGATCCTGTTTTTAAAAATATGAATTTTTGGTTGGGTTTGTGCTTTATTTTTTGGTTCGAGAAAAGGTTCAGGGATCCAAACCTAGGCCCTAGACCTGGTTTGACCTACAAGTTGAAAGTCCTAGCAATGTCACAAGAAAATAATGACTTTGGGCATACGTCTGAAGACATTTTTTGCATAATTTTTTGACGAAATTAAAACCCATTATAGATGAGACAGGGTAGATTCCAAATATGTAATTTTTTTATTTTTCATTTAATTTTTGATGAAATAGGTCCATAAACTTGAATTATCAGGGTTTTTTAGTATTTTAATAACTTTTAATTAACATATTTTTTTGACAAATAGATTGCATGAAAGAGTACTTCAAACAATTCTTTTCAATTTTAAAAATAATAAAAAATGATAAGTTTAGGTCATCTTATGCATGATGTACACGATGATTTTTCAAAACACCAAATATGGCCAATAAAAAATAAATAAAATAAAATTCAATAAAAAATTAAATATGGAAAGTGTGCTTCAGTGAGTTACAAATCTTTTCCCAAAAGGATTTAGAAAAATATGATTATTTAGGTCAAAATATGGATGACATGCACATGCATGGTATGATAAAAAAATGACTTTTAAATAGTGGTTTTTATAAATGCCTATTGAAAATCAATTTGTATCATTTAGGTATTGAAATAAATTACATATTTGGAAACTAGAGTCCGAGTACTACATTTTATTAGTGAATTTTTTCAAGATTCCTTCTCTAATTGCTTCAAATTTTAAGGTCAAATGTGTCAAATTCTGAAAATCAAGGAAAACACTTCCACTAAATGGCCGAAAAGTGGGCTCAACTTCTTGCCAACACCCAAAAGACATCCCCAGTGTCGAGTTTCAACAAAAGGGTGTTAGGTAGGTCTACACCTGGCAAAATCGACACCAACATCCTTGCATCTGTGTGGGGTAGAGCAAATTTTGTATTGTCCATCCTTAAGATTTTTCCATAGGGCTCAATCACAAGGGGAATGAAGGCCCATATTCTCAACGAGAATTTTTTTATTGTTATCCATCAAGGGCTTGGTAGAGCGAGAACTTCATCATTAAGGGCTTCTGGTGACCATGCCAAAACCCTAAAAATGTTGTTTATCTAGGGTTTTCTTTTGCATTTCATGATTTTTTAGAAAGATCATATACAACCCCTTTTGAACCATTCTACAATATGAAAATAAAATCCTGAGTTTTTTCCCCCAAATATTAACAAGCCATTCATCCATAAATTTTCTCACTGGGACCCTTTCAATGTCCACGATGGCCAAAAAAATTCGTACATTTTTTAACCTAGCATCTTGCACATAGAAAGCCTTCACAAAATTATCATTAGGAACCATGCCATCAATTTTTGGGGAGCCAAGAGGGGCCTTACCTCCTCCGCATCCCCCATCTTCACTGCTCCCTCCTTCCCGCACAACAAACCCAATGCCAATAGGAAGCATGGTCTCTTCGTCCACCACAATATCTCAAAATGTTCTAGGCTATGAATGCCCTTCTGCTTCATGAGAAAGCCCTTTATTAGCACCATTGGGGGGTGCGTATCCCCACTCATGTTTCCTCAAACTACCGACAAGTGCGCATGGGAAAGGCCAGAGAACTGCAGGCTTTCACACAAGGGAAAGCATGACCGAGGATAATTCTAGTCTGCCACACAGAGATAGTCATGGAGGAAAAAGCCTCCCCCACTCACACGAGCCGAGTGTCAATCAGACCTAAGTTGCAAAGCGCCTTCAAAAACTTTCCCCTTCCCCTTTAAGATTTTTTTCTCCAAAGTTATAAATCAAAATGAATTCAAAACAAAAAATATCAAATATCAAATTTTCATCACTATACTACTAAAGTGACTCATACTTACTTGTACACCACTAATATGTGAGCCAATTTGTGCTTTATTTTCTTTAAAAATGTAAGGCTATATTAAGAACATAAACAAACACATTATATGGATATTTGTCAAAGTGTTAGCTAGTCAATTAATCAACAAAATGGAATGTAGGGAAATATTTTTAATTTTCATCATAATGAAGATACATAAATTTAATGGTTATAACTTCTCTCGGCTTGAATTTGATGGTTGACCTTGTTTTCCAAATATTTTATTTTCTTTATCTATTCAAAATTACCCATCAAATGCTAAGTGCATGCGCACACATAGACATATATATTATGGATTAAACATTTATAATTACAAACAAATATAGGTTTTTTATTGTGTATCGAAAGTATTCCCTTTCATGTTATAGTCTTTCTAAAAAAAATGATTGTATTTTATGATAGTTTAATAAGTACATATGACAACACTATCATCATATCTAAGCATTTTTTTAAATAAAAGCAAAATATATTAAGTATTTTCTAAAAAATATAACCATAATTGATCAAAAAATATTAATATGAACAAAACTTGTTGAAAAACTTATTGTAACTATTTTCAAGAGCTTTGACTTGTTTAGAAAACCCTTCCCCATGAGATAATTCCATACTAATTTTCTCTATGAAGCATAATTATTTGGAGTTAGAAGTTCAATTTGATATTTCCCTATTGCAAGAACACACAAAAAGAAAGAAATCAACCACTACAAGATTACCCCCCATATTACTCAATCAAGAAACCCACCCAACAATATATAGCTGTGGCACTTTATACTTAGTGCGATTACAAGTGCCACTTATCAAAAATAATGAAATAGACTTGATCTTAGTGCCTATAGATGCCAGATTTGGCCACAAGATCAAACTATTTTTTTTTTTATCTAGGATGGGATCAATCTAATCACACCATTGAAAAGTAAATAAAAAATTATGCACATTAAAAAAACACCCAAAAATATTACCATAGGAGCAAGAATAGAGCCCTAAAAGTTCCCAAAATAAGATCGACTCAACAACACCTCTACGAATCTACAATTTATGGAATTGTACAAAAAGGCACCAAAATAAAAAAAACAATTGCACCATTGTGAAGGGCACAAAATTCTACCCCAAATAAAAAATTACTTGAGAAAAGAAGTATATATGACCAAGTTATGGGCCTCCAAAGTTTGCTTGCAAAATCAAAACCTATAATGGAGAGGGGGGCCAAAAATTTCAAGAGGTTGCTGATGTCACTAGTGATGTAGTACTAAAATCAATAGTTGTGGTGATTAAAATTGATAGCTAAACGATTGTCAATGTAGGAATATACCTTTTCTGTTAGAATACCCTTCATGAGATATTCTAAAGAATATTTTTTGACAAGAGGATATTCTTTTTCATGGATGGTATATTTCTTTAACCTTGTAGAATATTCTCCCGATGGCAGAAAATTGTTTGGTAGGTAGGTGAGGTTTTGGGGCCGGGCAAACTATGGCAAGTCAAAATCCACCATGTGGTGGTTGATGGAGCCCATGGTACCACAAGTACCCTGACGTACTACGATCTATAGTACCCATAGGTACTTTGAGTACCTGCTTGGTTTTTTTATTTTTATTTTTATTTTAACTATTGAAAAACAAAAAATAGTTTCACTTGTGTCAAACATTTTGTCCACGCCTATACTTTTCCTTGGGCATGAGTTGTATGACCACATGATGGTATGGTCAACGGTACGACCAAATAGACAAAAAGAATTTCTCTGAGTCTTAGGGAAAGTGCTCTAGTTTTAGAAATTTGACAGTCAATCCTTAGGTTTTTGTGCCTTTTAGATGCAACAAGGTTAGATTTGGCCCAAAGTGCTCTAAAAATTCAGCTACCTATTGGATCTAGTAACATTCAACCAACTTGAAACCCTTTTGGATCAGATAAGATATGACAAAATATGACAAAACTGGACAAAATGAAAGGAAATTCTAACTTTCTTTGATGCCCTAGATTTAATGGTAAGGTCCTTGAAACCTCTAATCACACCTTGCAAAATATTTAAGCCAAGATTGGTTCTTAGATTTGGGAAGAATTTTGCAACATTGAAGCTCTGATAGTATGTAGGATTTAATTGTCAACTCCTCAACACCCCAAGATCACTTCCACGACAACAATAACTTTCACAAGAAAAAAATGGTAGAAATATTATGCTATGATTATGGATGCAAGATTGCCAAATTGAATTTGTGATGTATATATGATGCCTTGATTATAAAGGCAAGTTGTGAGATAGGATTAGACAAGATCTTAACATGTGTCTTAATCATATATAATGAGACAACTACCTCAAAAAATATTAAAAGACTTAAGGTACATGCATTAAATTCCAAAAGATAAGATAAGATCTAGTGACAACTAACACTGCCTATAAATATTCCCTCCTAGGACCTAAGTGGACTTAACATGTAAATAGGATCTAGACAGATAAAACATCTATTTTCACCAACATGGGATACATAGACTTATTTTCTCTCCTATGAAGGAGATATCTATTGTACATTATTGGTAGAAAGTATCATTCTAGGGGGTCATGTTGAGTTCCCTTTCTTCCATCACATGCACATGGTTATTTGTATTTTGTTGTCTTTTAGCTTGAGAATTTTTTCATAAGTTTTTATCCTTTACAAATATTTGTGAGATATTTAATTGTTTGTACATGGATACCTAACATGATTGTGTAGCTTGGACTCATCCATGCATATTTGTATTTTTCATATTCCCTAAATTTTACTTAAGAAAGGTGTTTGTGTGAACATGATATACTACCTAACTAGTTTATTATTAGGTCATATTCATACTAGCATACTTAAGATTACTTAGGTCATTTTATTTTTGTGTCTCATGTCATAAGATTAAGACATATTTCATGATCTTATTCTATCATAGGGTTTCATCTAGCATATCATCCTTGTCTTTATAACAATGATTTCTTATTGTATATTGTAATCATTATTCATCTTTATCTATGAATTCTTAGGCTTCATAACAAATCAATTTATTCTCTCTTATATGAAACAATGTTTTGGTTGCAAGCCATCCTCAAGTTATTGTGGGGTTGAATCAACAACTCTTGCAATATTTTCATGATAATGCTCACTTATTCTTACTTCTACATTCATATCTATTTCTTCATAGCTCTTCATGATTGTTTCTTCTTTTTATTGGAAAAATATTGGTGATTCACATCTCCCACTTTCTTTCCATACACACACTCAGGTGTTAATATTTGGAGATCCGATATTATAACAATTATTGGTTACTTTAAAGTTTGTTGTTCTTATCTTAGACATGCTTAGTCTTAAGAGAACACATGGAAATCCTATTCCTCATTCTTTTGAATTCCCATGGAGATTAAAAAATAAAAAAAGTAGAGGCTTGAATATCCTCATAAGCTCCCAAGTAGTCACAACCTTTTATCTTCTTCAATTGACAAGTGCACTTGAAGATTCATCTTATAATGAGAGTTCCATGCTCTTCATCTTCATTGATATTTGTTTCTCTTGTCATATTTTATTTTATTCTTAATTTCCCTATTACATAAACATGGATCGTTTTATATTATTTTTCCCTATTTATGAAATATGCCCATATTTTATTTTATGTAGAATCAAATCCTATATGTAGGATATTTTAGATTCCACCTAGAAACTTTTTTTTTTTTTTTTCTTGAAGGCAATGCACAAACCAAATTACTAGCATCCAACCTAAAATTACTTCTAAAATTATTTTTCATGTCTCTATTGTATTTTCTTTATTATTATGTACCTCATTTTTGTTGACTATCTTTTTCTTTCAAAATTTCTAAACTTCATAATTTTCTTAAATAAATAATTTAATTAGATGAAATATGTTTAGATAAGACTAAATCACATGACTAATTTCTATCATAAAAATTAGATACATTTCATTTCTTTCATCTTATTTCATAAATTGTGATAGGCTAAACGTCTTAGAAGAAAAATAAACCACTCATTATTCATTATAATTTGTTCTAATTTTTTTATTTCATTTAGTTATTATCAATAATAGTCAACACTAAGAACAATGAAGTCACACCAATAGTGTTGTAGTATTAAAATATAGTCTTTTAATGTCTTTGTGCACTTATAACTATTGGATAATTTTCCCTAGTTAAATTCTTATTCATATAGTCCATTGAGTGTTTTTTGAGGTTGTAATTGCTGATGTGTACTCTTTTCCCCCTCTTGATTTCATAAGAGAATTATAAAACATGACTTTGAGTTAATAATTCTTTGGCTACTTTTAATTTTTTGCACCATCTAAATATTTGAACCCTAGTAATTTACAAGATCAACAAACATGCCATCATCCTAACCAATTATATTTAATCAATTAAACATTAGTAAAAAAAATTACTTAAAGAGAGTGGCCATCAAATTTTTGTCAAAAGCCCCCCTCGGTTCCCAATTGTATTAAGAAAATAGCTCCTAAAGAGGGCCTATCACAAATAATTTCCACAAAAAGATCAATCTTCAAGGAAACTAGTTGGAAGCATCAATCATCTGGCTTTTTCTTAAATTTTAATTAATATGATTGTCCATCAAATTCTATTTTATGTACAATCAAATCCTATGTAGGATATATTAGATTCCACATACAATCCTTTTTATTTTAATTTGAAAATTAATGTTTTCTCAATGACAATGCAAAATTCGAATTACTAGCATCTAGCCTAAAATAATTCTAGAATGTTTTTCCATGTTCTTTATTACTATAGCTTTACAATTATGTACCTCATTTTTGTTTCCAAAATTTCCAACTCTATAATTTGCTTAAATAAATAGTTCAAATAGGTGAAATATGTTTACATAGGACTAAATCACACGACTAATTTCTATCATAAAATAGTAGATATATTTCATTTCTTTAACCTTATTTCATAAATTGTGATAGGTTGAAAGTCTAAAAAAAACAAAACAACCAACTCATTGTATATTACAACTTGTTCTAATAATTTTATTTCATTTAATTATTAATAATAATTAACATTAAGAACATTGAAGTCACCATATAGTATTGTCTTATTAAAATAGTTTTTTAATGTCTCAATGTATTCACCACTATTGAGTGTTTCTCCTAGTTAATTTCTTATTCATTTAGGTTATTGAATGTTTTTTGAGGTTGCAATTATTCATGTGTATTCTTTGTCCCCCTTGATTTCATAAAAGAATTATAAAAACATAAGTTTGAGTTAATAATTCTTGACTAATATTAATTTTTTGCACCATTTTGAACCCTAGTAATTCGCAAAATCAACAAATATACTATCATCTTCGCCCAAAACCCCCCCTTATTTCTCAATTATATTAAGAAAATAGCTCACAAATAATCTCTACAGAGATCCATCTTCAAGGAAACTAGAATGCTTGTGGTTGGAACCTTCAAGCACGTACCTTTCTTTAGATTTGCTTTTTGTGTTTCTTTTGTATCGAAAGAATACAAGAAAAAGAAAGTACAGAGAAGCAGGGCATGCCTAGGAAAGATCAATAACAACCAGCTGCCATTGCAGAACAACAAATCCCCATTGTTGGCGCGTTTATTGATTTCGTAGTAACTTCCGAAAAGTGCCCCCCTACAAATACCGTAAATGCTAAGGAAGTCCTCGGAAACTTCAAAGAAAAGATTTCCCCCCTCTTTCCAACATAAGAAGGGCATCGCACTCGTTCAAAATACAGTAGAAATTGGAATCCAAATCAGTCAATCTTCTGTTTTGAATTTGTTTTCGTTTGTGCTCAGAGGAACGCCCCATGGACCGACCTTCTTCTTTACCTGCAATTACTTCTCAAAGCGATATTGAGAATGCCCTGCAACAGCAACAGCGACAACTGGAGATGCAGATACAAGAGGTTGCCAACCAGAAATGGAACTACATTACTTTCTCATTGGCTTTTTGGGAAATCTCTCTTATATTTTACCTCACTGTACTTCGCCCACACACTCGGCTTGCCTCAATACTGGTAGAGATTTCCTTGTTGATAATTTGTGCAATCTTTGGAGTGCTTTTCTGGATTATTTATCAGAAAATCGTGGAGGAAAATCGACTGAAATCCAAGGTTTCTAAGATTTCATTTCAGCAATGCATTTTCATCTTCTTGGCGTGTTTGATATTTGTAAGAATTATATTATCATTAGCATCAACTTACCATGAAAAAAAATATAATTTGGTCAGAATTGTGAAGAATAGTATTAGGCAGTACCGGGATGGGTGACCTCCCGGGACGGACCAGTGCTTCACCTCTGTGAGCATCACTTAGATGCAATGAGTGCTAAGTGGACCATTCATTATCATGAGAGATGGGTTCTTGTGAACCACTACTCATGAAACATGTGTCAATGAGTTTGACCCGAAACTACACGGTTGAATCCTGATAGCAATATCATAATTTGACACGCTGTGGAAAAATACCTCCTACTTATCAATTGATGAAATTTAAAGGGGCTCTATTATGAATGGTTCATAAGGCACAACAACTGTGAAGGTTTTGCAAATGGGGTAACATCTGGCGAGAACTAACGCCCGGAAAACTCGCGGTTAAGCTGGCAGGCAATCTTTGGGATAGGTGACCTCGGGGCGGCTTGATCTTCCTACCCGTGAAGAGCATCCACTGTAGATGCAATGAGTCTTTAAGTGGACCCGTTCAATATCATGAAGATGGGTTCTTGTTGAACCACTACTCATGAAACATGGGTCAATGAGTTTGACTCGAAACTACCGCGGTTGAATCGATAGCAATATCATAATTTGACCGAAATTTGTGGAAAAATACCTCCTACTTATCAATTGATGAGCTAAAAGGGCTCTATTATGAATGGTTCATAAGCCACAACAATTGTTGAAGGTTTTGAAAATGGGGTAACAAATCAAGCGGGCTTAACCTTGGAAAAAACTCCCTGGTTAAGCGTGCTTGAGATGAAGCTTGATCTTGAGATGGGTGACCTCGGAATGGACAATGATTAGCTTCACCTGCAGTGGTATCGGCACAAATCTGATGAGTCTTCAAGTGGACCGTTCAATGTAAATGAAGATGGGTTCTTGTTGAACCCTTCTTTGCGTAAACATGGGTCAATGAGTTTGACTTGAAACTACCGCAGTTGAATCGATGTAATATCATAATTTGACCGTGGAAAATGCACCCTTACTTATCAATTGATGAGCTAAAAGGGGCTCTATTATGAATGGTTCATAAGGCACAACACTTCTTTGAAGGTTTTGCAAATGGGGTAACATCTCAGCGGGCTTAACCTTGGAGAAAACTCTTGGTTAAAGCGTGACAGCTAGTATCTTGGGATGGAGTGACCTCAGGAATGGTTGGTCTTCACCTCTGTGAGCATCACCTAGATCTGATGGAGTGCTAGTGGACCATTCAATATCATGAGAGATGGGTTAGCGTTAATTCCTTACTCATGAAACATGGAGTCAATGAGTTTGACTTCGAAACTACGGTTGAATCGATAGCAATATCATGGTTTGTATATTTGTGGGAAAATACCTCCTACTTATCAAGAATAGTATTACTAGGTTAAAATTACTTCATTCCTTGATAAGATTACAAGAGCTGTGGTTGAAAAATGTTTGAAATAAATGAAATGTAGTTTTCTGAGCTGTGGTGCAGAGTCCAGATAAGTTTCTGCATTTTTATGGAAAATTTAGAAACATCATTGACTGTATAAAGTTATTCTCTTGTTGCCCTCTACATAAACTAGGGGCTGTTTAAAAAGTACAGGATAAATTGTGGGTATGTTGTGGTTAGATTATATTTATCAATTAATTATTATTTTTTTATAAAAATGAGATCTAAAATTATTAGTTTTTTGATTAAATTTAATATTTAATGATTTTATGTAATCATTTTTAAATATTAATTTTCAAAAAGTTTTGTTCATATTAATTGATCAATTATGGTTATTTTTTTAGAAAATACTTAATACATTTTATTTTTATTAAAAAACATATTTAGATATGATGATAGTGTTGTCATATATACTTATTAAACTATTATAAAATACAATTAATTTATCAATAATTTTTTTATATTTGATTATAGTTATAAATATTTAATTTATAATATATATGTGTGTGTGTGCGCACACTTAGCATTTGATGAATAATTTTGAATAGATAAAGAAAACAAAATATTAAAAAAAAAAAAGATCGATTGTCAAATTCAAGCCAAGAAAAGTTATAATCATTAAATTTATGTATCTTTGTTATGATGAGAATTAAGAATATTTCCCTATTTCCCATTATGTTGATTAATTGATTGGCTAACACTTTGACAAATATCCCTATAGTGTGTTTATTTATGTTCTTAATATAGCTCCTTTTTTTTTTTTTTTGAAAAGTTGCACCTTCCCTTCAATTTTTTAAAGAAAAGAGAGGAGCACAAAGTGGCTCAAATATTAGTGGTGTGTAGTATAACATTTGACGAAAAATTGATATTTGATTATTTTTTGTTTTGAATTCATTTTGATATGGTTATCTTTTATTTAATAATGTATAAGTGAGCTATTTTTTATCAAAAGATAATACATAATTTGAATTTTATAGATCTCATTTGCATTTACTTTCTTGAATATTTGTATATCTTCAATTTATTCATTTTTAACATTGTTCAAATCGAGATTTGTGGGATTGAAACAAGTCAATTACACAATTTGCATAAATAAATCTAAAACCTATAAATTTAAATTTGGGTCGGGTCCATGTTTGCCCATTCTCATTAGTCATTGTGTGCCAACTCAACATAAAAAATATTTCACATGCCACATTTGAAATTGTATTTAAGGACTAACCATAATTACTTCAAGAACATTTAGAGTCTAGTGTATCAAAAGAACACTTCTTCACACTTGCACACATCAAAGATTATCATGTGACATTGAACCATATCGACATTCAAGACCATATTGCATGACTATTTTCTATCTTCAATATTTATACAAAGCCTTTAAAATAATATTCTAAAAGTCCAAAAAGGGGGATAAACTTGACTAGCCTAGCAATTTTTTCTATTCGAACTACCATTTTTATCCACACTCTAGAAGTCAAGGAAAACAAGTACAAGACCTCAAATTTAATGAAGTTAATATCTACAATTTTAGTTCATACCCATACAAAAAGCTTAGATCTGTAAATGCATGGTCAATTTTATAGACATGTTGGAATGCCCTAACTTTTACATGTGGTACATCAAATCCCATATTGTAACATTAGGAGCTTTGGGTGATTATGGTTCAATATTTATTTGCGTGTGTAATGCGTTTGTATATATTTGTGCTAAAGTGCTCAACCCAAATTATTTTGATACACCACACAAAATAAGAAAGGTATGCCCTTTATTTGTAGTTCTAGACATACAATTCTTTTTATGAATACAAACTAACGAAATCTAAGTTTTGCAAGCAAGGGTAGTCATAATATAACATAGTGGAGGCAATTCATATATATATGAAGTGTGTAAAATTTCCTCAAAAGTACAAAGATATGCAAGTCCAAAGTTACAAGCTTGTAAGGATTAGAGGTGGGAAGGTAGTTTGTAGGTGATAAAACCTACCCTAAAACTCCAAATTCCTATAAGTTTGGAGTTGCCAATTATATTTTGTGTTGGTGCGAATAAGGTATTTTACCTAACTAGTTCACCTAGTAGGTCCTATTGACATGTTAAGTTTACTTTGGTCCTATGAATCTTTATAGAACTCTTATTTGATATTAAAGATCTTATCTTATCGTATGCCATTTACTTCTTATGTCCTAGGTAATTTAATACTTGTCTCATATCACATCCTTAAGACACTTGTCATGATATTTTCTAATCCTATGTCTCACCTTGACTATATAACCAAGGGGTTCTCATTTGTAAATCAATCCATTTCCATCACATTGCATATTGGAAGTATTGCATATTGATCACATTTAATCTAATATTATTTTGCATCCATTATTATGAATTTATGCTCTTTCTTTTCTCTCTTGTAAAAGGTCATTTTTGGGTTTTCAGGTGATCCTAGGAGCTTGAGTCCTTGAGCGACTCTAACATGGTATTAGAGCTTTGAATATGTAAGCCTCTTCTCAAATCTAGGAGATAATCAGGCATGAGCTTTTGCTAAGGTACAAATCTCGGTGGATCTTGAAAATTTGAGTATGCCCTTCTCTTGCATCAAATGATGATCTAGAGAATCATAATCTAACTTGGTTGAAATATCAAATTTGGGGTTTCCTTTTTGTGTCTTTGTATTGTAGGTTCATTTTGGAACATTTTAGATCAAAATAGACCTTTCAATTGAATCCAAAAGGCACAAAACCCCTTAATTTTATATATAATACTTCATATTCTCATGACAAGAAAATTTCAACAATTTTCATGTGATTGCCTTAAATTTGATGATCAAATGATTATCATCAGGAATTGTCCTAAATTTGATGGCTAAATGATCATCATTGGGGAGTGTCTTAAATTTGATGTCCAAATGACCATCATTAGGTGATTATCTTAAATTTGACGACCAAATGATTTCCATTAGAAGCTCTTCTTTGGCTTTCAATCCTTAATTGGGTAGTTTTCTTCTAGAAGCCATAACTTTTGACTCGAGTATTAGATTTTAGTGAACAAGATATCTTTAGAAAGCTCTAATAAATTTATAGTGGCACAAGTCTCATTATTATATTTTTCTAGAGATGTTTTTTTTGCTAATTGAAGTTCAATCTTCTTTTTTGGACCTCCAAGCTCATAAATTTTTGCCTAGATCTCTAATTTTTGTGATTCTTATGACATTGGAAAGTTACTGAGGAGATATTATGTCCTATCCATTCAACTTTTCTATATTTAGCACTATGTATCTCTTATTTATATTTAATCATATTTGCATTCTTGTTGATAAATTGGACATATTGACACCTAAAGAAGTTTTGTCCTTTTGGAAAGGCTTCTTTCAGTCTAGATCATATTGGAAAATTGTAATTTGAGTTTCAGGATCTCATTCTTAGATATTATTGTATTTTCCATATTTGGTACATAAACTTTGGAAGGCAATTTTGTCATTGTAATCACACTACATATTTAAAGTGCCAAATCATAATCTTGGGGGGATTCTTGATTTAATGATTTTTTGGGGATATCTCTTGGTGCACTATTTTGATCTTTTTTCTAGTTCTCTTCTTTTTTCATGGATCATTCTAAAGTTCCTTTGCTAACATCATACAACTATTCATCTTAGCATCGACATGCATGGAGTGCTTTGATGAATCAAGGTCACTCTCTATATGTTGAGAATAAGGTACTTGAACCTAAATATTATGATTGAACATACAAAAGCTCTTAGATGTCTTCGTAACTTAGTTCCTCAAGATCAAAATTTTCAAATTGAATCATGTAAGGATTCTTATGAAGATTGAAACAAATTGAAAACATTGTATGTCACTACAAATGAAATAAAGGATATAAAATTGATAATAAATTGATGAGCCTTGATCCTAATAACTTTGACAATATTCTAGATTATATCATGAAGATTAATGATATAAGAGAGAAATGTAAAGCATGTTGAATTGAGAAAAAAAGACATTCAATTAGTCTATAATGCATTTCAACAAATTTGATCCTAATTATGTAGCTTTTGTTTCTAGCTTTCACTACGAGTATAGGTTAACTGTGGGGTTTGCATATACTACACCTTCATTTTTAGTTTTTTTGAGATGTTAATACATGAGAAATAAAATCTTCTTTATATGAGTCTCAAAAGGTCACCTCAATCTTAGGCATTGTTGGTTAGTTAGTTGAAAGAATCATAATAATCTGATAAGAAATACAAGAAATCAAAGAATAATCCACATTCATATCAAGGATATAATAAATCCTCTTCCAAAGAGAAATCATCTAAGAAGGAGAAGCTTACTTATTCATATTACAAGGAAATTGGACATGAAAAAAAATCTTGTTAAATGAGAAGGATATTGATGAATTGAAATATCTTCTTAAAATGAATCACATTGATCTAACTTCCAAAATGTCTGAGTCAACTTCTGCTTCTTTAAAATACTATACTAATAAAAAAGGCCATGCTTGTTTTGTTACTTCATCAAGTAAAAATAAAGGACGAGCCCTTTGTGCTTTTACGGGTATTGGATTAGGGAGATGAATTCTAGATTTAGGAGCAACTCACCATATGACATCTTCAGAATCAATTTTCTCTTCTTTTGATCCTTGTGTTATGTCACCCATTTTGATGAAAAATAATACATACACAAATATAATTGGGAAGGGATTTATTGATATTGGGAAGGGAACTTTTAATGATGTTTTATGTGTACCTCATTTTCAAACAATCTTCTTTCCATCTATCATATTACGGGCCATGGTGGAGCAAGGAAGACTATGGAATTCACTCCTAATTTAGTTATCACTAGAGACTTGGAGAGTAGAGAAATTATTGCTATTAGGATGGTTAATCATGCACATAAATTATACACCTTTGTAGATTTGTCTTCTGATGATGAATTTGATCCTTCGATTGTTGATCACACTTGTAGTGTTGATCGTGATTTTGAGGATAATTTTGGCTACTTGAATTTGGATGTTTTCACATGTGATCCAATTCTCGAGCCTTTCTTTCCATCTCCTCCATCTTCTTTTTCATTTGATGATACTTGTGTTGACACAATTTTAGCTTCTTGCAAGATTTAGTGCATAGTAGGATATACATTATTTTCCAGAGATGGCTACTTTGGATGAGTACTTAACAAAAATTGTAGGTTCGTTTGTAAAGTTCCACATTTCAAATTTGGGAGACACCATTGATTACATTCATCTTCTCTTTGATGAAGATGAACATTATTTAGTTGTTGTAAGGGAACACTTTGACCCTCTTGTTCATTCTCTACATGGGGTAAGTGCACCAAAATGGTGCACAAAAAGGGGGTCAAAAGTGGCCACTTTTTTTGTTTTGTTCTGTTTTATTTTTTTATCTGAAATCAACTAAACCTGAACTTGGAGGAGTAATTTGAGATTCATGTACTCAAAATTTGAAGATACCAAAAGAACATGAATTGTAGTGCTTCGACTCTAGTTTCTAAACTACTATTTTTTTTTTTGAAAAATAGAAAAGGTTAAGAGGATCAAATTCTTTGCACACACAAAAGTGTTCCTATTTTTTCAGCAAAACATAACATAGTGTTTGGCGTGTGCCCCTCAATTTTTTTAGTTGCATTTGGTATTTTCAAAAACCCATTGGTGTAAATATAGTTAAGAGTGAGTATTAGAAGTTGTATATTTTTTTGTAATTTTTTATGAATTTTCAAATTGGATGCATCTTGAAAATCACATTACTGAGTGTGCACATCACATAACTTGCACCAAAATAATAAAAAATGTAAATTATTTTTTCCAGTGTAAAGAATGAAGTGTAGAATAATATTATATATTTTTTTTCAAATTTGGACATGTAGGACAATTTTTTTAAAAAAGTCAATAAATATGTCTTTGATAACTATGGAAATATTAGTGAAAAAAATTTATAAAAAAATGTTAATGTTGTTCAAATCTAAAAAAATGTATGGTTACAAAGCTTAGAAGATGTGTGAAATTATGGTGGTAATTTTACTAAGATTTGATTTATAATGTGTAAACTTGATGACGAGCAAGTTGAAAAATGAGAAAGGAGAAAAAAATCACATGAAAATGAGGCAAATGAACCATCCAAGCCTAAGAACAAGCCAAAATGCCTACATGTTTTATGAAATTCAAAAAGCGTACATGTTTTGTGCAAGAAAAAATTGTACGTGTTTTATGCAAGCCAAAACACATATGTGTTTTGTAAAAAACAAAACACGTACATACATTTATTGTAAGAAAAAATGCTTACATGTTTTGTAAAAATCAAAATGCGCTCATGTTTTGGCCTGCACTAAAAGAATAATGTTCTTGAATCTAACTATCCAACTCGCTCTCCCGAGCTGCAATCTCTAACTCTATGTACATCTCCCTCTGTCAATATTCATCTCTTTGTGCCTCCACCCACCCCTCCAAAATCTCTCTATTCCTCTCTCTCCCTCCAAATATATGTATCTCTCCCTACCTCTCCCTTCATCCCTCCTCCCCTTTGTACTCTTTTTCTCAAATATCTCTTTATCTCCCTCCCTCTCTCTCTCTCTCTCTCTCTCTCTCTCTCTCTCTCTCTCTCTCTCCCTATTTCCATCCTTTTTGTAATGACAGAAAAATGTCCCCCTAACTTGGGCTTGATTTAGTGTTGCAATATGCTTGTCATATTCACATTGGGTCTTGGGCCCTTGTGAACTAATGAATTTAAATGGTACCTTGCTAAAGTGTTGTGAACTTTCACACTTTTTTGAGGTTTTATTAATTAATTACACCTAATAAATCTATTTTTTAACCTTAATCCTCCCTTATTTGAAGTGTTGTAAAGTGTTGTAACACACTTTCACACTTTTCTAGGGTTTTATTTAATAATTGGGCTTTCTTATGCTTTAATTGGCCTTATTTTGCATCCGTAAGCCTCATTTAATGCATCTTTTTGAGGATAATCCTGACATATTATTATCCAATCATAATTTAGGTGTTTCAGGTTGAATGGCTCTAGATTTAGTGATCTAGGACTCATTATCCACCTTGGGTGAATGAGTCCCTCCTAGATTTTTGGGTCCTGAACTTGGTTTCACACATTTCTAAACATTTTTAAATTTGGTCCCATACATTATGCTTGATTGGACTCATTTTCCACCTTGGGCGAATGAGTCTCGTGTGGCCCAAAATCAAAATTAACTCAAATTTTTGGTGGGATTTTATCCTCCTAGATTTGATGTCTACTTGTAGTGTTGCAATTTCAAGAATTTTTGCATAATTAAGTATAAATACAAGTTTCTTTCACTAATTTTCACCCCAAGCATTCAAGTATTCATCCTTATAGCAAGTTTGAGTTCACAAGTGCATTCAAGTGTTTACAAGAGCATTCAAGTGTTTACAAGAGAATTCAAGTGTTTACAAGAGCATTCATGGGCAGATTATCAAGCATTTTAGAGCAACATTCAAGCATCAAGTATCATGTCAAGGATTTCATGCATCATGTTTGTTTTTGAGCTAACAATTGTGATGAAAGGTTTTATGATTCAAGCAAGCATTTCATCCAAGATCCATCCTATTCAAGCAAGAGTCAAGATCTACATCCATTGGAGCAATTGCATATATGTTTGCAACACTTCATTGATTAGGTTTGGTGAATTACAACATCATATTTTGTTCATTAATCATTCTCCATTACTATTTCATTCTATTTCAAGGTTTGATTACCAAAACGGGGTTTGACTAAGGCAAACACCTATCCACTAACCCAATAACGTTTTTCCCTCTCTTTAGTGTGTGATTTGTAGGTTTAGATTGAAGAAACATTGAAGAGAAAGATTGTAGAAAATTTTCAAAGTGCATAAAGTTTTCAAAGTTGTCATTAAGCTTTGGAGAACATTGGAGAACACATACAGGCTATTTTTCAAAGATTTGGATCTAAAAACCTGAAAGAGAAGATTGAGCAGACTGAGAAGAGAAGATTCAGACCTTGAAGTTACAGAAAACCCTAACAGGACTAATTTTCCACTTCTAGCAAATGAGTCCTAGTTTTGGTCAAAAATTAGGTTTTTGCATATTCAGATACCCATTTGGTAGATTCCTATTCTCGCATGAAAATCCAAAAATCTTCTGGATTGATTCGCCCAGCTTGGCGAATGAGTCCCACTCAACATTAAAGGAAAAAATTCCAATGTTTTAGACCTCCTTCCAATCATCTCTAGATTTTCAGGTGCATACATTTCATTTTGTAGCTTTCTATTTTGTTTCATTTGCAGTTCTAGGTCATTTAGTGAACGTTTGCATTGAATTAGGGTTTTGCATTCCATCTTACACTTTAACTTGCATTGCATTTTTCTTTCCAAGTTCTTAACTTGGTGGTGAACCCCAAGTATTAGCTTACAATCAACCCCTAGGACAACCCTATTGCAAGATCTCTTTCCCCTCTGCATTGACATCTCTAGGGTTATCCTTGAATGAAATTGGGAAGTGGGTGTGTTTTATGTCCTAAAACCATATGTTAGAATTGTACTACTTTTTCATCGTTTCACTTTTCTACTCATTTTCTCCCATGTATCTCTTTGTCTCTATGTACCTAAATCTCCCTATCTCTAATTATTCTTTGTACCTATCTACATCTCTCCCTCTCTCTCCCAATTTATAATTCTTCTTTCTCCATATCTACATCTCTTCCTTTGTCTCTCCCTAAATCTCTCTACCTCTATATCTCTCTCAATATGTCTCTATCTAGGTTATGATTCACTCATGTTTCTAGGAAGAAAATGTCTCCCCCATGCTCAAAAATTCATCTTAATAGGAGAAAGTGTGTTATAATATGCTCATGTTCCTATGAAGATAAAAATCCTCTTTGTATCTCTCCCCATATTTCTTTCACTCTCTCTCTTTGTCTCTCCCTCTCCCTCTCTCTCTCACTCCATTTGTCTTTCTAAAATGCACTCTCATTTCTATGAAGAATTTACAGTTGAGGGTTTAGGGTTGATGGTTGAAAGCATTATTTAGGGTTGAGGGTATAGGTTTTAGTGTTAATAATTAATGTGAATATTTAAGGTTTAGTGTACATGGTTCAAGGTACATCTCCTAGTGTTTAGGGTTTAGGTGTAGGGTAAATAGTCAATGATAGAGGGTTGAGGGTCTACCTACCTCTTTATATATAATCTCACATCTCCCCCCTCTCTACTCTCCTCCCCATCTCTATTGTTATCTATCTCAGTTCTCTCTCTCCCCTAGATATACCTCTCTCTCTTCTATCTACCTATCTATCTTAGCTTTCTATCTCTCTCCCCTTCCTACCTCTTCCCTCATCCCTCCTTATCTACCTCTCACTCCCTCCCTATGTATATATCTCTCTTCTGTCTATCTCACATATCTTTTTTTTCCTCTCTTCTCTCTATCTCTCTCCCATATCTCTCTCTCCTCTCTCCATTTAATATATCTAAACTATTCATTATTTAGGGTGCAGGGCCTATAGTTTATGGGTTTTGGTTTGATAGTTTATGATGGAGAGTTGAGAGTTGAGGGTTTAAGGATTAAATTTAATTATGTAGTTTTTGCATGTTAAGTTATTAATGTTGGGTTTTAGGGTTTAACATATAGGGTATAAGGTTTATGTATTATTGCTTAGGTTGTAGGATGTAGGGTTTATGATTGATGATATACAGTACAGGGTTTATGTTTGAGAGTATAAGATTGTGTTATAAGGTTTAGGTTTGAGGGTATAGGAATATTGAGGGTTGAAGGTATAAGGTTTAGGGTAGAGTGTATAGGTTTTACGACCTAGGGCTTAGTTCAGGGTTTAGAGTATAGGGTATATGATATAGTCTAGTATGGTTGAGAATCATCATTCTGGAGTGTATGGGTTGAGTTCATCAATGGCTTTAGGTCCTAGGGTTGAGGGATATGGTTTATGGTTGAGAGTATATGATATGGGGTTAAGGGTTGAGTGTATATGGTTGAGGGTTTACTATATAGGCCTTAGGGTCTAAGGTTGAGGGATAGGGTTTAGGGTTAAGAGGGTATATGGTATAGGGTTGAGGGTTTAACCTATAGGCTTTAAGGCCTAGGGTTGAGGGATAGGGTTTAGGGTTGAGTGTATAGTTTATAAGGTTTATGGTTGAGGGTATAGGGTTTAGGGTTGAGGGTATAGTGTATAAGGTTTAGGGTTGAGGGTATATGGTATAGGGTTGAGTATATGGTTTAGGGTTTAACCTATTGGCTTTATTTCCTAGGGTTGAGGGATAAGGTTTAGGGAACTTATGATATATGGCATAGGGTTTGGGGTTATGGGTATAGAGTTTAGGGTTGATTCTCACATCTCCCCCTCTCTACTCTCCTCCCCATCTCTATTGTTCTCTATCTCACATCTCTTTCTCCCCTACATCTAGCTCTCTCTATCTAACCTCTCTCTCCACTATCTACCTAGATCTCTCTAACTCAACTTTCTATCAATCTCCCCTTCCTACTTCTCCCCTCATCCCTCCTTATCTACCTTTCCTTCCTTTCCTATGTAGATCTCTCTTCTCTCTATCTCATATATCTCTATTTCTCTGCCTATCTTATCTCTATCTCACCTCTCTCTATCTCACATATCTCTCTTTATCCAAGTATTTCTTATAATAACAAATATAAAAACTTAGATGTAAATGCAATGATGATAATATTCTTAGAATAAAAAATATAAAGACTAAAAATGCATTGATGAGATGAGTTGAATGGAGATGAAAACTAGGCAACCATCTTAATACTTTGAGTGTAGAGATATATGGAAGAAATAGAGAATGAATGTGCACATGTATAAAATCCATGATTAGGAAAGAGAAAAATGATGGTGACAAGAAATAAGGGATGGGATGGGATTAGATGTATTTAGAATGCACTAATTGAACTACAATGTAGAGACCACTTAAATTGATAATGCATGCGATATTGTGCATTAGAGTATGAGGAACCAAGGTGAATATGTATCACATGCATAGGATTGACACATAAAACACACAGGTTGTTCCAACATCCTACAAAGTCACGAAGGGCTTTGGAGGGGTTAATGTTAAAAAACCACATTTACAAGAGGATGCCCTAGTGTAACACAAGATCAAAATGAATCTTGGTGGGTACAACAGTAGAAAAATAGGAAAACACAATCACCAAAATCCAAGACATGACCCTTTTTCTACCATTCAAATCACACCATGATATGATAGATCATGGCAACCTCAAGTAGGTAGAGTAGGAAGCTTAGAAACAAAAAAATGAAAGCAACCCAAAAATAATAAGAGATCTCAAATATCCTTTGCCGTAAGGATGACAGGTGGGTTGATGTAGTCTGATATGAAGAAAAATATATCTTGTGAAGACGAAAGATAAATGGGATAGATCCTAGGATTCCTATGACAAGGGATAGCCAAGATAATTGGAATTTCAGGGGATTAACAAATTTTGTTGTAGGCACTAGCTTTGTGACACATAAACACAAGGATGAGAACCTAATGACTAAAATATACAAGGTATAGGCACCTTGAGGGTTGAAGCTATAAGGTTTAGGGTAGAGTGTATAGGCTTAATTCCCTAAGGTTGAGTGTAGGGCTTAGGGTGAGGGTACATGATATAAGGTATAGGGTTGAGGGTATAACATTTAGGATTGAGTGTATGGGGGATCGAGAGTTCATCCTATAGGATTTAGGGCCTAGGGTTGAGGGATATGGTTTAGGGTTG